>BGPR01045913.1:0-12189 GCA_013235015.1 Araneus ventricosus | reverse complement strand
TGGTGGGGAAACTGACGTTAAAAAATAAATTAAATCGACCAAACATACACGTGCCTTGCCAGTAGCGATTTAGGGTAAATATGTCAAATCATATTGTAAGAAAAAGCAATTTGAAGAGGCCGAAATAAATTAGCTTCAGCTGATAGTTTGTGGTATTACCACACAATAATGCATATATAACTAGTCATTCCACCATTGGTTTGTACAGTCACAAAAAAATTTCCACCCCACATTATTTTGCCGTCGTTCATCCGTATTAAAACAAAAGGTACCAATTTTCAGGAAATAAGACCTAGTAAAAGATTTCATGTTTAACATTTTCATAAGGGGCGGTATACATATTTATAATAGCACTAACTTCAAAATTTCCAACGGAAACACACATTTTTCTTTTAAAACATCAAAACTAAATAAAAGTTTATGTTGGAATACCAAGTTTCATCATCCCAGCATTTTTTGTTTAGAAATTATAAGCAAATGAAATTTTGAATTTCTAATGTTAAAGTAAAATTTTGAATTTTACTGATATCTTTAGAATTAATATAATTATTGACATAGATTTTTTTTATGTAGTAGTATGAATTATTCTGCATATTTTACACATTTACTTTATATTTTAAAATAATTTTGAGCACATGAAATATTTCATCAAAATTGATGTGGAAAATTATTTTGAATAGCAACACTTATAAATTTTAACAATAATCGAAGCAGATGTCCACTTGATAAGGATAAGCCTATGCAAAATATCAGCATATTCGTACGAGAAGTTTTGAAGTTACATTAAATTTTCTACTTTCGCTGTAAAACGATGCATTTAATTTGCCGCCATATACAGGGTTAGCAAGAAATAAGATTCCGACATCAGAGGAATCTAGACTGCGTTCTATTGGACCAAAATGAGATAGAATTTGAATTACGGATAATTCAAATAATGCGCTTGACATTCAATAAAGAAAACATATTAGTACAAAACACCGCCAATAGCTGGCGCTGTAATACACAGAAAAGCATTTAATATGCTTTATAAATGTTAAATAGCATAAAAAGTAGCATTAAAACTGCTCAATATGTCCCGCTTCATGTTCAGCAGTGTGTTCTAATCGCAGAACCATATTTTCCACGGCTAAACTGAGCGAGTCTGCCGGAATATCAAGAATATGGCACCGAATGCTGTCCTTCAGATGTGGCAGAGATGCTGGTTTCGTACGGTAGGTAATGTCCTTCAGGAAACCTCACAACGAAAAGTCGCAGGGGCTGATATCCGGCGAACGACGAGGCCATGCTTTTGGAAAATGACGGTTAATCGCCAGTGCATCTGCGAAATGCTGTCTTAGCAATTGCTTTACATGACGATCAATGTGAAGAGGTGCGCCATCCTGCATGAAAATGATGTCTTGAAGGCATCCACGCTGTTGAAGTTGTGGGATAATAAAGTTCCTCAGCATATCATGGCACTGTTGTCCTGTGACGGAGCAAGTTTGAATTCCATTTGCAATTATCTGTTCTAAAAATACGGTCCATTGATAAAGGTAGCCATAAAACCACACCATACTGTAACTTTGTCAGGATACAAGGGATGTTCCTGGATAGAGTGAGGGTTTTCCGCTACCCAAATTCGGCAATTGATGATGTTAACATGCCCATTGATGCAAAAGTGGGATTCGTCACTCCACAGAATGTTCCATGGCCAAGTGACATCAACCACCATTCGAGCGAGGACCTTGTAAAAGTTGTACGAACCTCTGAGTCCCCGTCCTGCAATAGGTGTACAAGCTTGGTTTTGTAGGGGTAAAAATTCAAAATCCACCGTAAGATTTTTCGTACATTGTAATACGGCATATCCAATACACGGGAAAATCTGACAACCTCACACTACCGTGCGGCGACTGACTACTTGCTTCAATGACCGCGGTAGCCACATCTTCGACGCTAGAAGACGGGATTTGCTTTCGTCCTCTACCTGGAACAATGCCAAGTTGCTTCAAATTTCTGTATCGTCTTACGTAGGGCACATGGAGACATTGGACCTCTTCGCATCTGCTTCATACGACGGAATTCTCTTACAGCTGCAAAGAAGTTCTGCTTGTTCAGCTAGAACAATTTTACCGATAGCTTTGTTCTTGCAACATCGGCATGATGTGCAGAGAAGTAACTCATGCTTGTGCAGAATCCGCCTTCTTTTCATCCAAAGAATAATGCTAATTGGCATACGCTGTGCGGCAAATTATGTTTCACATTTTCCATATATGCAAACAAATACCATTTGTGTTATAGCGCCATCTTTTGGTAATTTTGGTACTAATAAGTTTTTCTTTAATAAATGTCAAGCACATGATTTGAATTATCTAAAGTTCAAATTTGATCTCATTTTTACCAATAGAACGCAGTCTGGAGCCCTCTGAATAGGTAAACGTATTTCTTGCTGAACCTATATTTCGAAAACGTTCTCATTACTTATAATCATTTCACTTTGTTTTATAAAGCTTAAAAATAATATTTAACTATCTACAATTATAATTTAAAATTTTATAAATTAAAGTGGTGAAATATTGCACTATTTATTTTTTTACGCTTTAAATTTTATCGATTGTAAAATGTAGATCATTACTTTGAAAATAACTTTTAAAGTTCGAAATAATATAAAATGCTACTACCAACATTTAAATGCAAGCAGAGAACTTCTCTAGCTAAATGTGAGACGACCCCTTTCCAATTTAGGAAACAAAATGTCGAATATATTCCGATGTATTCATGGCATATTAATCAAAATTTATTTCTTGGGGTAATTTTTCATGAGAAATCTATTTATGACATCAGAAATGGGTTTTCCTATTAAAAAGTTTGAAGTTACTGCAATTTTAAATAATTAGATGACCCCTTTATTAAATTGTTTTCTTTTTAACAATAAAGTTTGTTTTATATATATTAGTATACGTTAAATATTTTAGTATACGTTATTTTCTGAAGATCGGTACCTTTTTATTAATGCCCAATGAACGCTCGCAGAATAATGATGGGTGGATCTATTTTTTTCCGAGATTGTATCTTTAAATAGATTAAAGCATGTTGAGAAGCCAAATTTACTTGCTCTAGAACAAAATGAGGGACATTAATAACTGATGTGCTAGTGCTATTTTCGAACCAGTCATTGGAGGATTATTTGAATAATGCAGTTCTTTTATCCATTTATTGGGACGCATCAAACTGAAAGGAAATAAAACTGATTCGAATAAATCTTAAGATACGTTTCGTACCAGTGCGCTGTAGTTTAATTATATTAACGTTCAGATTTGAAGCAACACGAGGGTTAATTTGAGACTGAGTTCATAATTTTGAACTGCGGTCAGATGAAGAGGATGACACCTGAGCTGGCACCTCTCTCTCGAAACTCTCGAACTACACCAGCGAGAGGATGTTTGATCCCCGACGACTGATTTAACGTGCCGAAGGGAGACAAAGACGACGGGTCTTCAGCATATCAGTGCGGCATCCACATAAGCATAGTATTGGTAAAGTTTAAATGTTTTTTTATATACCCAATCCACAGTTTGTACCACATTAAACACTCATCATAGTTTGTAGGAATCATATTCTTCCGAATTTTTCAGAAATCAAATTTTTTGAAGGCGAACTATTTGATGAGACATCCTTTGTTCTCAAGTAAAAATTATCCATTAGAAATCAAATTCTGTGCCATTGTCTCATATAAGGAATACAATATTTACAGCTAGCAACGAAAATGTTTCCTATAATAGTATTGATAAATTAGAAGACTATTGTCTGTGTTTTCCAGGATATAATTGAGCTACCGAACATATTTTTAGTTTAATGACCAACAGAACGGACCAGACATAAAACTAAATTACATATTGAAACTTGAAAATACATGCTAAAAACCGAAAATAATTTTGACCTTTATTGCATGAAATATTATCAAAACACCCAAAAAATGAATTGTTACTGAAATCAATTCATTCTTTAGAAATAGCTAAAAAAACGTTTTAGGAAAAGGGTAAATGATATGTTAAAGTACTAAACATTTTTCGGTAAGATTACATGTGTTTTATCTGTAACTATTCTTCATTTCCGCTTTATTTAATTTTAGTCAATGCATATACCCAACAAAAGATACTATTACTACTAAAATAAAACTTAATTAAATTCGAAAATATGGTGTACGCGGTCACAATTATTTTCCTCTAATTGCACTCTGATTTTAAATTTTTTAAAAATGTTCATCTTAAGATATTATATCAGTTCAAAATAAGCAAAATTATAATAATAAGTTATGATTTTTGACAATAATAGCGAAAGATACATTAATATGATTAAAATTCGTTTTATGACCAAGGCTTATTACTTTAAAATAAATTTAGAAAAATTTGGGAAAATGAAAACCTTAAAGTAATAATGCATATTTTATCACATTATTCCACAAGAAAAGCATCTTAAATTGCTACAGCTATTGCACAAAAAATAAAACGAAACGTCTTTTTTAAAAATATAAAAGCGAATTTGTAATTGATTTAAATCGCGTTCGATAAAAGTTGTGAAAAGCATTTCAAACATGCCATTCTTATTTCGAGGAATATTGAATAATAGGTACTTAGCAGAAGTCATCGATTTATTCCCAATGTGCTCGTCATAATTCTCAAATATAATAAATCAAATGGAAATAAAATATCCGGAATGTACAACAATAAACTTTCCGTTTATCCATACCAAAGATGCAACATGGCGTTATTTAGACTGGCTTTCGTTGGAAATGGGGGGGAAACGAAGAATTAATTCCAATTTCCACAAATAAGGGCGCTGCTATCGTTTATCACATGCACGCATGAATTCTCTATAAATCCTCCTCCTTAGTTATAACAAGTCAATAATAATACCTACCTTGACTTGTCTTAACAATGATACATTTTAATAAACATGCAGAATTTGCGAAAAGGGAATCGGTTGTTTAATGGAGCTCACAGCCATGAAGAGGGCTTTATTTCAAGTATTGATGCTGTAATGCTGAGATGATTCAACTCCGGAAATTTGCTTTCTTCCGTGGATTGAGAGTATGGCAGGGACAAAAGTAAACAGTACTTAGTATTTCCACTGTTGTTCTTATGCCTCTGCTCTTGGAACTTTTAGCTTCCAATATTATAAAATTTATGTAATCAAATCACATCCATACCAAATGACTTCAAATCTAATATTCATCTACCAGCCAGATATAAGAATCTTAGCTTTATATTAAAGAAACTTTATAGTAGTACTGTTTTCATTTGATGTGTATCAAGTTTTGAAAATCTTTATAGAAATTTCTGCAATATTAAAAGTGGTAAATGTTTTTAGATATCTTGTTAAATTGGAATATTATATAAAAATTTCTTCAATTTTAAAAGTGTTAAAATCTGCTATATATTTTCAAATCAACATTTCTAACTAAACATAGGTTATATCCCACTTTGACTCGGAGCTTATTTATTCTCGTCTGTAAAATTATTTAAATATTTAATTTTTTACAAATCTAAATACAGGGAGGGTAAAAATAACCGTAGCCATTTCTAGGAACCATAAATTAATAATTGAAATGTAAAAAAGGGGTGCTGATTATGTTCTTCATGCTGATTGTTGTTTTGTTTTCATGGCAGAGAAAAAATTTAATACAAAAACACTCCATCAGTCGGCATTAGAGCAACTACACATTATAGACGGAAAATATCTAATTATTATAATCCTCCAATACTTAATAATTCAAATAACAATCAGTATAGCTGTATTCCAAGTAACTGTCCGAAGTTCGGCTTTTGCTTGACGCAGTTTTATTTTTTGCTACTCACAATAACAAATATATATAAGATGCCGATGCTTTAGATGGTGCACGAGCTTCAGCTTTTCCACTCAAAGCTTCGTCAGACTACAGTTTCTGGACGGAAAAATTCAGGGAAGGTTTAAGAACATGTTGCGATATCTCACCAAAAGCGTGAATATCACGGCAGCCATCTCAAAACTCGCCAAACAACACGTTCAGAACAACAACTATGATTAACAGATTTGACAAGAAATTGCCCCTAAAAT
The DNA here is from genome assembly GCA_013235015.1 of Araneus ventricosus. Classification (NCBI taxonomy): domain Eukaryota; kingdom Metazoa; phylum Arthropoda; class Arachnida; order Araneae; family Araneidae; genus Araneus; species Araneus ventricosus. The sequence continues at coordinate 6,117 of BGPR01045913.1, read as the reverse complement.
ATTCAACCTTGTAGATCGCACTATGTTCTTACATCAATCGACCTCCTGACAATTAAATCAAAGGGAATATCAAGTGGCGAGTACTAACTGAAACATTTAACTATCAAGTATAAGTTGCATTGAATTTTATAACCTACCGGCTTAAGATTTATCTCTTGCTGAGAAATGGTATACATATCGTTTGTTCTGTTATTTCTTATCCTTTGAAACAATAAACAGGATGCTTACTCTAAACGTGGACCAGCAGCTAATTTCTAAGCCGTTATAGATTGTCATATACTTCGTATCTGCAAAAAGTGCTTTACAGTACCCGACTAATTTCGGTGAAAAGTTTTTTAAAAAACATGCACAAAAAAGACTTACAGAGCTAATTAACCAAATTAGGCTTAAATGATCAGAAATAAAGATAAAAATTCATATATCATCAGTAGTTTTTGAAAATAATGATTTTATTCAAGAATTTTAATAAAAATTTCAATGTTGAGTAAAAAAGCATAATTGAACAAATATGGAGCATATGTAATTTTAATTTCGTATGTCCACTACTTCTCAAACTATCTACAACATAATAGACCGCAAGATAAAATTTATTTTAATAAATAAATACTTCATAAACATTTAAATTTGGCGTCATTGATTTTTCGCAAAAATTATTCTATCTTTCGAAGTGAAAGAGACTGTAAAAAATGTCTTAATAAATCTATCATAAAATCTGCAGAGTATTACAGCCTGAAAAATTTTTGACACAGGTGTACAAAATTTCAATGAATTTTAATGAATTGTTTTGGAGATATCACGTTTTTCGTTGACCATTTTTCGTGAAATATTCATTTTTCAGAGAACGCATTTAAAAATTATAATTACACATTAGTTCCAATAAATATGAAAGAATAAAATATTCAAGGAATGAGAATGAAAACCAATTCTGTTTTAGAATCTTAAACATTGTGGCTTATATTTAGATTATAAAAAAAATTTTGGATTTTTATACGAAAATCGCTATTTCAACCTAGTGGGATACCTTAAATGAAATAAAGAATTATATTTTATTTTGTTATAGTCAATAATTGTATTTCTGAAAAATTACTAAGTCAAACCTTTTATACAGCCGCCGGACATATTAATCATGTTTAGCTATCTTTTTTAGATAATCTCCTATTTTACTTGAAAATACTTTTAATCTTCAGCGACTAAAATTGAACGACCTAATAGAGCTTAGAATTTCTTAATTTTAAAACCATTCAGCTGCCGCATCATGACAGCGCTGTGGTTTGATTGGAGGATCATACTCTTTATGGTTATTGAATTAATGAAACTCAGCTTACTCATCGAAATTCCCACATTTATGTTGTTTTAGGTCCAAGTAAGAGAAATTATTTGTAGTTAAAAGTAATCTGTAATCAAATTAAATGAAAGGAAGATTGATTAAAAATATTTGTTGCCAGGTTACTTTACAGTATTTTAAGAATAAATTATTACCTTCGTATGAATCTTTAGTTCCCTAAATTTCAGATTCTATTCATTTCGTTTTTATTTTACAGTAGGCAAATGAATTACTTCTCAGTGATTAGAAATAATTTTAGGTGAATTATTTGTTCATTAGGATTACGATATTAATTGTAGAATATTTTTAAGAAAAGAAACTGATGTTATTATAATTGATTTCAAAAGAGATTTACTCAAGAAATAATCGTCGACTCAATGAATTTGAAATCTCAACTACCTTTTTAATTCCTCTTATTTATATCCCGACATACTGAAAGAGCGCAACACATTGTGTGTGTCGCGATCATTTAAGTGACCATCTAATTACTGCGAAACATCTCCAGCGGCCACACTTCGTTTAAAGGAAAATTGGCCACCCGATGTTTAAAAGCGCATTAAATGCCATGTTTGAAAGGGGTAAGTGAACATCAAATGAGATTGAAACCTATCTGCAGCGGCTACTCTTCCTTCTAATGTGAATTGTCCTCCCAGATGGGTGGCCGATCCAAAGGGGTTTCATGTTTGAAACTGAAAAAAACGTATTTAAAAGCACCTTAATTCGTTCGTCTTTGTAAAACGAATTTTAAAAACCATTTATAGATAGAAAGTAATATATTTTGGGCTTTTTTTTCTGGAGAAAAAGATAAAATTTGTGATGGTTTAGAAGTAACTGTTTCAACTTTGTTAGTATAGTAATTGAAAAAATAAATTTTTAATTATTTCTTCCGTAGATTTTGCGGAATGAGCAATAATATCTATTTTTCGGAAGGTCTGCTAAGTTGAAAATTTCACTTCCAAATGTTCGCAAATCATATCAGCGGCTTCTTCGTCAGTGTCTAAAAATAGTGACTGAAAGGTACAAACTTCTGAATGTCCCACCCCTTAAGAGGCAGAGGTTCACTTTTGTCTTCACATTCGATAATGAATGATTAATTTTGCAATTAAATAGGAGCTATATGATTCGATTCATGTTCAAGATTACTCATAATTATCACTCGGAGTTCACCTCGAGAACTCCTACCAAAACGTGCACACTCTGAGCAGAGATCCAACTTCATTAATGTCGCCATGTTCATTATTCTTCGTTTCGAAGTAAATTGGACTCTGTCAAGGGGTTTCATGTCTAAAAGTACAAAATACGTATTCAAACACGCACTGATTCGTTATTCCTGATAAAGCGAATTTTAAAAACTATCTAAGGGAAAAAAAAGAGCTTTATTCGATTTTTTCCCATAATAAATATGCAATTTGTGTTTGCTTGTATCTTTCAGCTTTTTTGAGGTAACTTTTCAGTTATGATTTTCCACAAATTACCAAAATTAATTTTTAAATTTTTGTTCAGTAGTTGTTGAGGAGTGGACAATAATATATCTTTTTTGGAAAATCTCCTGAGCCGAAACATTCCTTTGCTGCCGGTCGCAACCCACATCAGCAGCTTCTTTGTCAGAATCCAATTTTCTGCATTATCTCCGTTGCTTGCTATTCAATCTCGTTGCAGCTATAACGTGCAAGTACCAAATTTCCTAGACATCTTTCGGGTCTTTGGAGACAATCAGTATCGGAAATTTGGTTCGCATTGATAATTTGCCATGAGGTTAAATTTTATGGCTGAAAAAATCCATCAATATATCTTCTCTATCAAATTCAATCAAATGATTTAGAAAGCTCCTACAACCAATTTAAATGTGAAACTGAAACATCGCATGTCTTCGATGAGGTACTGAAAATTCTTATAAACTAGCAATATTATTTCTTATAATAATCTCATGAGCGCAAAAAGAATGAATCAAGTACAAAAACAACATTTTAAAATTCCTACAGAAGAATATTGAATTTGACTAAACCTGCAAGTAATCCATATGTACAGTATACATGCAAATAACGCTTCAACCTTAGGTACAGTATACCTGCAAACAACGTTTTATACGTAGGTTCAGTGCCTGCAAATAATCCCTTCCTTAAACTATTATAATCGTTTAAAAAAGTAACGATAATAACAGTAAATTATGTTTTTCGACAGTAATAACGAAAGATAAATCAATTTCTTTAAAAATTATTTTTATTACGAAGTCATATTATTCGAGAATAAATCTAGCAAAATTTGGGAAAACAAAATGTAAATGGAATAATTCATATTATTTCAAATTATATCATATGATAAGCATTTTGAAATGCCACCGCAATAGAACAAAATTAAAATGAAATTTCATTATTTCATACACAAAAGCGAAAATAATATCTTAAAATATTGCAAATTAGTAAATCACACTTCATGAAAGTTTTGAAAAACATTTTAAACTTACCATTCTCATCTTGAGAAATCGTGAATAATTGATATTTTGCAGAGATAATCGATTTATTCTTAACGTATTTGTCATAATAACACAATATAATAAATAAAAATAATAAGGTATCCGGAATATACACTATGCAAAAATAAAATTTCCGTTTATCTATACCAAAAATCCATCATGGCGTCATTTAGGTAGGATTTCGTTGGAAATGGAAGTAGTTAATTCTAATTTCCACGACTGAGGGCGCTGCTATCCTTTATTACATGCGTGCATAAATCCTCTGTCTGTTCTCCTCCATAGTTATATCAATAAGTCAAAAATAATACCAATCTTTCGTCGTCTTAACAATGATACATTTTTGGCAAATATGGAGATAATGCGAAAAGTATTGTAACATTAATGCTTTCATATGTCATCTGTAACAAATGGCAATAAGACTAATTTTCATTTACCAGCCCAGAAATAAAACTCCAGACCTTATATTAAAGAAAGGAAGTCGATTCTAAACTTTAATGTGCGAAAAAAAATTTCAAAATTTTATATAGGAATTTGTTTAATATTAAAATGTTAATTCCTAACTATGCAAATGATGATATCTCATTTTGAAATGGACCTTATTTCTTCCCGTTTATAAAGCTACCTAAATACTTTATTTTTTTCCAAATATAAATACAGAGTGTACACACAATACGTAGACATATAAAAAAGCCATGAAAAATAAGCCGATTTTAAAGTGGGAACTTCATGCACATTGTTTGGTATATTTCTTGGTATAGGAAAAAATTTAATACAAAAACTTCCCTTCAAGCGGCACTATAAGCAGCAACTACTCAGAAGAAATGCAATTTGCACTGTGATTAATAAACCTGCAGTACCCAACAATTCAATTTACGATTACTTTAGTCGCATTCCAAGCAGCTTCTCAGGCTCAAATTCTTGCCCGAGGCTGTGAACAAAATTTGAGGATCTCCGGATCCACTATATCCTTACATACTTTATGCATTGTCCATTTCCTTTCCTGGTCCCAAAGCCTCATACTGAAAAAAGAATGATTTGCCATGTTAACATAACCGGTTATAATGCGCTGCCTTTTTCTCTCAACGTATTCAAAACAAATGAAGTAAAATTAATTTGCTTTATTACTACATCTTGACGGCATATTGTAGTAAAAACATCAATAAATAAACAAAATTAACATGTGTTATCACTACAATATCAATAAAAGAGCATAATAAACACGTGTTATTCTAGCACACACGCACATTTTGCATTATTATTAGTAGAGATGATAATTTAAGAATACTAGTTACGAAATTCACATGTAAAACAGTTGTCTTCCTCCTACGCGCCACTGCAGCTTTCGTTAGCACAGCTAAGACAGTATTTACATTAGATTAACCATTCTTCTTTATTTAAATAAGAAAATTCATCATTAAAATATAAATAATCAACATCTGATGTGTTTTTATTGTCTTAATCGGAGGAATCATCAATACTGACTGTCCCAGTTTTATGCCACTTGGAGTACCCGATTTTACCCCGAGTGCAAAGATTATAAAAATGAAAAAGAACAGCGCAATTATTGAAGTAATTCGGTATTGTTTGCTAGGGTATAAATCCTTTGTAAATGTATAATAAGCTGGGCTAAAATAGTTTTTAAAAGTGTGATGATTAATAAATAAGGATGGTTTAAAATCAAACGAACATTGACGAGATTTGACGTCTTAAAACAAATAAACATTCACAAAAGCAATGAATTCAACAGCTGTAACATGCCACTAAGACTGTTCCTTTTTCTTGACTATTAGAGTTTAATTCAGTATCTCTTCGCTTGAAAGGATATCTAATTCTGCCAGAATCAAGGGTACCCGGTTTTACCCTGCTCTCCCCTATCTCTTTTCTATGGAATGGAAGGCTCGAATACACCGCTTTATTTAAATTGTTTTAAAATAAAAGGGAATGCTGTTTCATTCAGTCCATTCATCACTGAATATTAGAAATGACAATAGAAATATTATAATCTTATAAAGGAATGCAGACAAAAGCGCAAAAGAAACCAAAGTGGTCTGTCTCAGAATTTCATGTATACTCCCTAATGCAAATGTCACTGATTCGAATGAAAATTGATCACCTCGGGCAAGGATGGGATCGCCAATGGTGCTCTGATTTTGATTACCTTCGAAATAAGAAACTGAAACTTCAGACATGACAGAAGAGCGACAGCAAAAGCGGATCCTTCAGATTTTCGCTTATAGTATTTTTGGTACTTGCATTCCGTTTTAGGCTTCATTGTGCGAAGGAAACCGAGTATACTTTTGGGGCCCTTCTTTTCAACCGA
>BGPR01045912.1:0-12190 GCA_013235015.1 Araneus ventricosus | reverse complement strand
TGAATGAAATACAAATAAAAGAAATGAAATTACGAACCTAAAACTGAGAGATGCTACCAACGGGAGACGTGACAAAGGGAGTAACTGAGCGCGTCATGTAGGGACCGGATGTTTACGAAAATATCAAGTTACTTCTGAGGTTGGGGGAGTTTCGATGAAGATTAGGAAATCGATGGAAAAAAAGGATGAAAGCGAACTACATTGAGGAAACGATGAAGATTAAAGAAATGATGAAAAAAGGAAAGGAGTGTATTTAAAAATTAATGTGTAATATAAAAAATATAAGGTGTATAAAAATTATGGGATGATGATAAAAAGGAAAGGAGTGTATTTAAAAATTAAGGTGTATATAAAATTAATGAAAGATGAAAAAAAGGAAATGAGTGTAATTTAAAAATAGTGTAACTAGTGTAATTAAAAATTAAGGTGGAAACGGTAAGTGTTAAATAATATTTGAATTTGAAATCCGTTAATAAACGACTTAAAGATGCGTTTTCGAGGTAATTACATTAGACCTGTCTGGCTTGAGAGACCCTGCCACAGTATTAGAACTGCGCCAGCATAACTCTAATATGCAATCCTGTACTTACATCTTAAAGCCATTAATTAAAGGTTCGTAGAAGGAGGTAGGAATTTCATTACTATTAAGTTATTTATAAGGTGTTGAATTTGTTTCTTGATTGAATTTTTATCGCTGCAGGTTTTGTTAATTCTTATGAGTTGATTAATGATAGTGTTTTTGTAGATTTTAGAAGAGATATTTGAGTTCCAAAAAATATATCTATTGGCATTGAATTTAAACTCGTTTCTTTTGTTATAGATATCTATTTTTAAAGTATTTTGATTATCAATAATTAAGTCCAGAAAAATAACTGGTTGTTGATAGCTATTGGTTTGTATTAATTTAAGTTCATTTGGTTACAGAGTATTATTAGTTGTATTGAAATCTTTATGGTTAAAAATAATGAGGTCATCAATGAATCTAAAGACTGAATTCGAATTAATAGCGATATTCCGTTCAAAAAAGTGTAGAAATAAATTGGCCAGAAGAGAAGAATAGCTGGTCTCTTGTGGGATGCCTTTAATTTGCTGAAAGATAATAAGAAGAAAATAAAGTTATTGTAAATACAGTAATTTGTAAGATCTTTCCACAATGTTATTGGGATGTTAAGTAAGTTTTTTAGGTCGTAGAAATAGTTCATTAAGACTTCTTGTAATTTATCTAATGGGATGCTTGTGAAGAGGTCTTGAAAATCATAGGTTTCTATTGTATCTATTTTATTATTTTTAAGGAATTCGATAACTTTATTATTGTTTTTAATTATCCAGGTAAAATTTTCGTCTTCAATAAACTTGAGGATAATGTTGAGATATTTGGAGAAGATTATTCCAGGTTTATACATATAGGTGTTCGTACCGCAAGTAATGTATCTAAATTTAATAGGCTATTTATGGAACTTAGGATAGATGACAATATACGGAAAGTTGTTATTTACATTTTGGCATCCAATTTTTTTGTTTAAGGCTGAGATTTTTTTCTTAATAGTGATGATATTGGATTTACACTGTTTAAAGGTTTCTGAAGATTTTATTCAACGATTTAGCGAGCCAATGACAAATTTGGCTCCATTAAAACCTTTGAATTATTTCGGTAAAGTTGGTCTTTTCTTCGCAAAATTGTCATTTGTTTTTATTTACAGAATTTAACTTACATATTCAACGAAAATAAAAGTTTATAAAGTCTATGAAATATTACAGTTCTGAGATAAAGGCGAGACACGCATTTGCAATATTGTAAATACTGGTAAAAGCAAATATTTATTTATAATTTTATTCATACGATAAAGGCAGACATACATTGGTAATCTTTATCAGTATAACAGATGTTATTGTCATTTTGATAACATAGTGCACGCTTAATCATAATATAAATAAAAGTCATTGTGGGTATGCATGTTTGTATGCATGTATGTTCCTCATCTCCTCCTAAACCACGGCACTATTTTCAACCAAATTTCGCACACTTATTATTCAAGACAAGAGGAACACAATTATGAACTTTTCAAATTTCAAAAGTTAATTAAACAGTCAGTTAATTAGAAATAAACCGAAACCGTTTTTCCGCCGTAACTTGGGAGCAAATTGACTGACAAAAATATTTCTGTACCATCTTAAATTGTAACATTTTTCCTTTTCAATGATACCAATTTTATTTCCGTGTGATCTTCTCTTTAAGTTTTATGAATTTTAAAAAAGTTTAAAGGAATAGATTACTTGCAAGAGATTTTGAAATGAATCGGATTGATGATTCATTGATACTTCGTTGCTTGGCAACGGTGACACTGAACAAATTTCTTTATATTCTATAAATATTGTACACAAGAAGTGAAAAATAACTGCAACTTCAAAAGGTTTAAAAGTTAATTAAATATTTAGTTAATTAAAAAATAAGCAAGATTTTGGCTTTTTTCGTGTTATATTTCGAAAGTGTTATTTTACCTACGTTTACCGTTTGGAATTTAAGTTTTATTTATTTTAAATATTTTTTGGAATATCTTTTTATTGGTTCTCAAGGAATTCTTAAACAAATTTAATTAGATTAAAAATTGCTGCAGTTAATATCTCCTATCCTTTCCTTAAACTTTTATTAATTTTCAAGCTTTAATAAATAATAATCGATTACATGCAGACATTTTTGAAATAATATAAATATATAGATACTTTGTTGCTAGGCAACAGTGCGACTTTCAGCTACTATCCGTTTATCGTTTGGCATTTCTGTTTTATTTTTTAAAATATATTTTAGAAACACTTTTTATTGCTTCTGAAAAAATTCTAAAGCATATTTAATTTCATTAAAAATTGCTGCAATTAATATCTCCTGTCGTCTTAACCTACGTCTTATTCGAAGTAATAATTAAGTGATTTTAGAATTTAAAACTTTGAGAAATGAGAAATTTAGAGTAGTTATTTCATGATGCCCAAAAGAAAACGCAATTCAATCGCTCAAATTAAAACGAAAGCAAAGAAAGTAAAGCTTTCGCGAGCAAATGAAACAGACGTTCAACGACAGAAGAGGCTTCAGGCTATGAGGGACCGTGACAAAACCTCGAGAGCGGGTGAATCGAAAGACCAAGGGCAACAACGTCTTCAAGTAAAGCGGATTCAAGCTAACACATCGCGGGCCACTGAATCAGAGGACCAACCAGGACATCGTCTTCAAGTAAAGCGGAATCAAGCTAACACATCGCGCCCCACTGAATCTGAGGACAAACGAGAACATTGTCTACAAAAAATTCGGGAACAAGCTAGCACATCGCGGGCTACTGAATCAGAGTACCAACGAAAACATCGTCTTAAAACAAAACGGATTGAGACTAGCACATCGAGGGCATCTGAAAGGCATTCAAACTAATGTGTCGAAGGTTTTCATTACGATCATAGGAAAGACTATAGTAAACATATAAACGTTATAATTGCAGGAATGAATCAAATATGTACGTACTGTTTTGCCTTGAAATATAAATTCGAACCTCCAGGTATGTGCTGCTGCAATGGGAAAGTCCGTCTAACAGCTCTAGAAACGCCACCAGAACCGTTACTCTCTTACATGTCTGGGACTACTTCAGAATCTAATCACTTTCTGAAGAATATAAGGAGGTACAACTCATGTTTTCAGATGACTTCATTCGGAGCCTCATCCATTATTGGACGAAGTGGTTTTGAAACAACATTCAAGGTTCAATGTCAAATATACCAAAAAGCAGGCTCTCTCATCCCCCTTCCAAGTGAAAATGCCAAGTTTTTACAAACGTATTTCATCAGTGACGAAGAAAGGAAGTTAACCAATGATGTGACAACATATCAGGAGTGAGAAGAGATATTGTTTTGAATCTTGAACGAATGTTTCATGAAAACAACCAGCTTATAAAAACGTTTAAGACAGCTTTAGAAGATATGCCTTCAGATGAGTGTAAAGTAGTCATCCGTGCCGATAGAAGACCAGTTGGCGAACACGAGCGACGTTTCAACAATCCCCAAATAAATGAGGTGGCAATAATCATAGCTCGCGGCGACTGTGACAGAAAGGACATAGTCATTCGGAAAAAAAGGTAGAACGAGGTGGTTCTCTACAACGCATTTCAGAGACACACCGCTCTTATGATGCCCTCCAATATCCCAATATAGTTTGGCAGGGTGAAGACGGATATAATTTCGATGTCATGCAGTATATTCCCAACTCGGAGTCCACAGGTATCAAGAAAGTGTCAATGATGAACTTTTACGCATATAGAATTATGACTCGAAATAACTCATTTAATCACATTTTAAACACTCGACAGTTATTTCAACAGTTTATCATTGATGTTTACGCTAAAATTAAGACTGAGGGTCTTCTTTACATAAGACTCAATCAAAATAAACTTCGAAGTGAAGAATACATTCTTTTAAAAGATGCTGTTGCCACTGATAAGTATGTCGACTACATTGGAAAAATGGTAATTTTGCCCTACACCTTCACAGGGAGTCCAAGGCAAATGCATGAATACGCTCAAGATTCTATGACCTACGTCAGATCATACGGACGTCCTGACCTGTTCATTACATTCACATGTAATCCCGCTTGGTCAGAAATAAAAGAACTAACCGATGGGCAGACATCTACTGATCGTCATGACATATTAGCCAGAGGTTTTCGACAGAAGCAAGAAAAGTTAATTAATGTTTTGCCTAAGATGGATGTATTTGGTGAAACCAGATGTTGGATGTATTGAATAGAATGGCAGAAAAGAGGCCTTCCGCACACTCATAACTTAATCTGGCTGAAAGAAAAAATCCGTTTAACCCAAATTGACGACGTTATTTCTGCGGATTTTCCAAATCCAGAAGTGGACCCAGTACTGTCGGACATGGTGAAAAAAAGCATGATACATGGCCCGTGTGGAAATTTTAACATGAATTCACCTTGCATGAAAGACGGGAGATGCAGTAAGAAATATCCTAGACAACTGATTAAGGAGACGCAGACTGGGGATGATGGCTACCCAAAGTATAGGAGAAGAAGCCCAGAAGATGGTGGATGCACAGCATATATAAGTTTTCGGGGCAAAGAAATCGAGATGGATAACAAATGGGTTGTACCATACTCGCCTCTGCTTTCTAAAATGTACCATGCTCATATAAAGGTCGAATACTGTAAGTCTGTAAAGTCTATAAAATACATATGCAAATACATCCACAAGGGCAGTGATATGGCTGTTTTGGTTTAACGAAGGCTAATGAGCATGATGAAGTATCAAATTATCAGTTGCGACGATACATTAGTAACAACGAGGCAATTTGGCGAGTATTAAGTTTTACAATTCAAGAGAGACATCTGACAGTCGTTCATCTGATCGTGCACTTAGAGAATGGTCTAAGAGTGTACTTCATGAGAGAAAATGCTCAAGCAGTTGCTTCTGAACCACCCAAACAACCTTGACAGCCTTCTTTCAGTTATGTAAACAAGACCCATTTGAGAAAACTTTGCTATATCCAGAAGTTCCTCGCTACTATACCTGGGACACTGGAAGGAAGGTTTTCATTAGAAGAAAAAAGGGACTCCTTTTTTGGTAGTGATGTAGTTTCAAGTGAGGCTTTAGGGCGTGTCTACACTGCCCATCCTAACAATTCAAAATGCTTTTATCCTGAGAATGCTGCTTTATACAATTAAAGGACCAACTTCTTATACAATGCTTAAAACTGTAGATGGTCGAGTATGTTACACATTCAGAAAAGCCTGTCAAAAACTTGGTTTGCTGGAAGATGATGAACACTGGACTAAGGCAATGACCAAAGCAATGTTGACTTAATCTCCTGATCAAATACGAAATTTGTTTGCAATTATATTGACTACATGCAATCCATCCAATCCCAGATTTTTGTGGAATAAATTCCGTAAAAGCATGAGTGAAGACATTCTTGCCAGACTTCGCCGAAACAACGTCACTTATGACATACAATTCTCCTTAGAAATATTTAACGAAGTTCTCATTATACTGGAATCCAAATGCATGTCTATCTGTAGCAAAACTTTGTCACAGTTAGGTTTACAGTCTCCGGAAAGAAATCTTGACATCACAAATAATGCTGACCTTCTTCGAGAAAAAAATTACAATACAGCTGAATTGGGGAAATTTGTCCCAATCCAATGTGGAAATCCAATAATCCACTGTTGACGGATGACCAAAGGAAGACTTATGATCACATCATGGAATGCATCAACAAAGAAAAAGGGAGTATCATTTTCTTAGACGCTCCAGGAGGAGTTGGTAAGACCTTTCTAATTAATTTATTGTTAGCCGAAATTCGATCAAAAAATAAAATAGCATTTGCGATGGCTTCCTCTGGCATAGCAGCTACTCTCATGGATGGTGGAAGGACCGCGCACTTGGCACTAAAGCAGCCTCTAAATATAAATTTGGAAGAATACCCGGTTTTGCAATATTAGTAAAACAAGTGGTCAGGCCAAAGTGCTAAAAACGTTCAAAATCTTAGTATGGGACGAATGTACAATGGCTCATAAGAAGTCATTGGAAGCCCTTGACAGGAATCCTCGGGACCTGAGAAAGAATGATCAGTTGCTGGGAGGATCTCTGCTGCTTCTTGTTGGTGGCTTCCGACAAACTCTTCCTGTCATACCTAATTCGATTCCAGCTGATGAACTCAATACTTGCCTTAAGACATCACTATTGTGGAAGTTTGGTAAGAGATTTACGTTAAAATCAAACATTAGAGTTCGTTTTTTTAGAAATGAGACAGCCCAACATTTTGCACATATTCTCAAACATATCGGTGAAAGTACATTCTCAACTGATTCAAACGATGAAATCAGCTTCACAGATGATTTTTGCACTCAAGTTAAAACAGTTCAAGAATTGATCAACAAAATTTATCCAGGCATAACCGAAAATTACAAAAATCATGATTGGTTATGTGAAAGAGCCATTCTTGCGGCCAAAAACAATGCTATGCATGAGTTGAATAGCCGCATTCAAGAAGTGATTCCAGGCCCAGTCACCGAGTATAGATCTATAGATACGGTGGTGGACAGTGGTTATGCAGTGAATTTCCCCATAGAGTTTTTAAACTCACTAGATCCTCCCGGAATGACACCACATAGCCTGCAGCTAAAAATAGGTTCTGTCATTATTCTGTTAAGCAATTTAGATCCACAAAAACTTTGTAACGGAACCAGGCTCAGTATGAAAAGGCTGTTAACTAATATCATAGAAGCTACAATATTAACAGGGAAAGAGAAAGGTCAAGACATGTTCATTCCTCGGATACCATTAGTTCCAACTGATATACCATTCAGTTTCAAGCGATTAAAATTTCCTGTTAGACTTGCTTTTGCCCTCACAGTGAACAAGGGCAAAGGGCAGTTAATCAGGAGGTGCGGTGTTAACCTAGAATCTCCGTGTTTTTCTCACGGACAGCTTTATGTAGCATGTTCCAGAGTTGGCTCGCGAAAACACCTGTTTATCCACGCTCCAGGAGGAAAGACAAAAAATGTCGTTCACAGGCAAGCACTGGATTAGTGAAAATCGTTGCAGCCTTCATATCTGTAGTTAGAAATATGTATATTTCACTATTTACTGTACAAATTTTATTACTTGCTTTAATCATTGTATTCAATGTTGTTCGAAAGTTTAAAATACATGTTCATCGTTCAAATTCCTCGCGTTTTCATTCAAACCGTAATAATGTAGGGTAATAAACAGGCTAGATTTAGAATGTTATTTCTGTGTTTAGAAATCTGCATCTATGTATTAGTAATACCTGTATTCATCCTTATTTTATCTCTGTATTTTGAAAGGTGCATCTCTGAATTAGTAATGTCTGTATTGATTATTAGGTTATATCTGCACTTAGAAAGGTGTATCTCTGAATTTGCAATCTCTGTATTTAGTAAAGATTGATCTCTGTAGTTAGAAAACTGTATACTTGACTGTTTACTGTAAGAATTTTCATACATACTAGCTTTAATCATTGTATCACATGTTCTTTGAAAATTTGAAATGCATGTTCATCGTTCAAACTCCTCGCAATTTCACTCAAACCCAATTAATGTAAAGTAATAAACAGGCTAACTTTAAAAGATTTAATTCAAAATTAATAAAGGCAAAGGAAATTAATGTGTGTTGTAAAAAAATTGTGACAGTTTCTTTTTTTGAAATAAAATATGTTTGAAGATATTATAACCCCGAGCAACGCTGGATATATATATATATATATATATATATATAATATTTATATTTATTTCTAAAGCATTTATTTATATTGTAAGCCGAAAAGTTGATTAAAAATTAAGCAACATATTGGCGTTTTCTTTCAATATCTTTTGAAAATATAATCTCGCAAAAAACTATTTTTACACTGTATTAAAGTTTAAAAATTTAGTTTTTAAGGGGCACAAATTTCATTTTCGTACAATTTGTTTCTCTAATTTTTATAATTCTTTTCAGAATTAATTTTATACCCAATATGTATTATTTTTTATTATTTGAGAATACGAATAAATTCGAAGAACTGTTGTCAGAACACATTAATAGAATTCTGTAAGAATACAATAAAAAAAGCTTAAAAACCAGACGATTAACACTTTATATACGGAACAACTATTTATTTGGATTAATTTCATGTTTATGTAATAAAAAATAATACGTTAATTAATTTTCTATTTAATTAAACGTGGAGAAAAATAGCTGTATGTTTGACTTGATTGTTTATAGAATCTTTTGGTTCAACTGATATTCTCATTTTAATTTAAAACTTTTTCAGACTATAAACTGATTTTGTGTGTAATAATATTTTAATGAAAAGTAGTTTTTTATTAAAAATATTAGACATGTAATTAATTTCATCCAGAGAAAGGCCAGGTATATCGGCTAGTAAACTATAATAAGTAAGTGCGATGTCATATGAAATTAATAAATTCATATAACTTCAATTAACACTATATATTCATTTATTTTTTGAGTACTGAATGATTATAAATATATATTATTTTTTAATTGATTAATTGTTCAAGTGAGTTGGATTTTATATTGATATCAATATTTTTTTTAATTATTGGGCTACTGTTTAGAAATATTGTCGATTTCTGTCATAATAGATAATTTTAAGAAATGTTCTTTTTTTTTAACCCAAATCTTAATGCACTGAATTACTTTGGGAAATATTTATTTGTTTAATGTCCAAGCTTCAATAATATTCACGTTTATGGCATAAATCACAGGAAACATCAACATTTGGTACATTGTTCTTGTTGCTACATTATCGAATACTGTTTATTTTGTAGTTAAGGTCTTTGCAATATCCATGTTTTTATATATGTTTAAAAAGTTTTATCCTTAAAAATATTTCCTAATGAAAACTGGTATTGAATTATAAATATTTGCTTTAACTTTGACCAAAAAATATATATTATTGTACTTAAAAACTTAATGTTTAGGTACTTAAAAACAAAAACTGTTTTCCATGCAAAATCAATAATAGAATTATTTATTAATGACATAATCTTATTTAATAATGCTGTAATTTATCATGGCATTATTTACTTTTTAATTATTTAAAAAGTAATATATTTTTCTTAGAAACTTTCAATTTAAGATTATCATAATGATAGTTCGATGTTAATAACAGTCATATAAAAATCTCAAACTTTATTTTAACAATTATTTGTTTATCTCTATTATACAAATCGCTATTAAGATTGAAATATGTTCCTCGTGAATAATTGATTATCTGAAGACACATTTAACATACTTGGACATAAGTAGAATTGTACATATGATGAATAAGGTGAAAATTACACTATTAAGTGAGTTGCATATTGTGCTGTATGCACATTTTGTCACTATCAATTTTTATAGCATTAATACTTTCTCTTCAACATATGCTTTGGAAATATTTATCATTATATATGTATATTTATGTATTTTAATTGCCTGCGATTAGTCAAAAGTGCACAAGTTCTTTTTTGAGCTCTCATTCTTTTTGCTAGTGAACAGTTTTGATGAAGATAGCAAAATGCAAGTATCAAAATATTGCTAGCTTTGTTTTAATATTTGTAGATTTTTACTTAAATAGCTTTAGTAATAAAAGATATTGATAGAAAATTTTTACTATTTATCTGGTTGATAAACATGCAGTGCTTAATGAGTATCTTTCTGAGCTGAGTGAGCTTTCTTTCTGAGTAGGTTTTTAGAATCAAAATGTTAATAATTAGTAATTAGCTTAATTTGCAATTTTCTTTGTCTTATCATTTTTTGTTTTAATTACTTAAACTGTAAAAACCTTGTTATTTACTGTTGTATTCCTTTTGTTTTTTCAGGCCTGCGAACTGCATTTCAGCGTTTTGTATTTCTTAAAAATTCTACTGCTTTATTTCTTAAAATTTTTTTCAATTTTCATATAAATAAAAATGTTGCTAAAAATAATGTGTGCTAATATTGTACAACACTGCATGTTCTTTGAAGATAACCATATTTTATTGTTACAAATATTTTATTATTAAAAATGCAAACTGTTAACATACATATATTTTATTTATTATCCAGATACGGGTTTTAAAATTTAAAAAGAATTTCAAATTTTGTCTCAGTTTTAAATAAAATTTAGTTTTTATTTTTATATTCGCTGGTTCTCAAAAATTTAATTCTTTAATATTGATTACAAAGCTTATGGAGAATTTAAAAAAAATAATAATATTTCTTTATGTTAAAAAATGAAATTTCTCTGCGCAAAGTTACTAATTTTATCTTAATTAGTGTTAAATGTAGCTAGTAATCATTATCTTTTTCTTTCATGGGCTTCAAATGTATGTATATCCTTACTTCAAAAAACTTTTTTATTTATTCAAGAAAAGTATAGGAATAATTTTATTTACAGTATTCCACTGTAATAATTATTTATAATTTCAAGACGTCAATTCTATTAGAAGATAGGAAAAAAGTAACTACAGCATAAGTTATCATTTTTATTTATTTCTCAATTATTTAAGATAATTGTATTTTAAAATCGATTTCCGTTTTGATAATCATAAGAGTTACTTGACTTTTGAAAAATATATAACTCTAATTTTTATATAAATTGAAGTATATTGAAAACATTTATAAATAGGTTATATCAGCCATTCAAGAGAAATTTAAACAATGATCTAAATAATTTTAGAACGAAACTAAACCGGAAAAAAATCTACCGATATTTAAAACCTACATAATTGAAGGTAAAGGTCTTGTTTCGGTGAAAGGAACACTGTCTTCCTTTGGGTCACGTGACTTTCTGGAAGAAGGGCTTCCTAGATATAGGAGGGGTTGGTTGAAGGTGATGATAATTAGGGAGTGACTCAGGCCCATATAATTCATCTTATAAGTTGAAATTGTCAACAGCAACATGGTGTGCACCATTAGCTGCTCCATTTTTATTTATAAGAGTTTCTGAGGTGTCCATAGCTTCGCATTTACTCTCACTAATTTCAGCGTTTGTATCTTGAGACTCCTTTATGCACATCTCCGCATCGAATATATGATCTTCCAGACTGCTGCTATCACAGCTTTTATGTTCACAGCAACGACTCAGAGAAAAATCATCATCTACATTAAGTGGATCAGATTTGTCAATAGTTTTAATTTGTCTGAAATCATTTTCATCAATCATTCTCTCGATATTTTTCTCTTGATATTATTTTCAATATTCCTTCCACCCACTGAAGACAAATGTTTATCGTTTGATATTTCCGTTTTAGAAGAATATATATTGGGCTCTTTCTGTGAACTGTCATTTAATCTGTTTGAACTTACAGGAATCTTATAATCAGGAATTAATTCATCCTTTTCATTCAACAAAGAGCTTGTCATTATATCGTCGAGTATATGATTTCGCCATCTCATTTGAATGTAAGGATAACTTTCCAACTGATAACTTCGACAATGTCTTTATTATTTCTTGGTCTTTTTGAAATTTTCGTCCACAATTTTATTTTGGTATCATTTTTAGACGTATAAATACTAGTTGCAGGCGACTAAACTTCAAAAAAAGGTACGTTGAACTCTCTTCTTCTCGTTTATTGTTTTCAACTGAGTGACTGTTTTATTTGTCCTTGCAGTCATATCAGAATTTCTTGGCGCCGATACATAACTGGACA
>BGPR01045911.1:0-12190 GCA_013235015.1 Araneus ventricosus | reverse complement strand
CCATTAAGATTCCGGTGCTCATTTCTTTTTCTTTTGCAAATTTTCCTTAAAAAAAAGACAAAAAATAAGGATTGTATATCTAAAAAGACAAAAGAGAGAGATAAGAGAAGATTATATATCTAGAAAGACAAAAGATAAGAATTGAATAACTACAAAGACAAAAGATAAAGATTATATATCTAAAAAGACAAAAGATAAGAATTGAATAACTAAGAAGACAAAAGATAAGGATTAAATATCTAAAAGACAAAAGATAAGGATTGAATATCTAAAAAGACAAAAGATAGGAATTGAATAACTAAAAAGACAAAAATTAATAGAAATAATTTATTTGTTGTGAGCAATTGCAGCATCATGCAGGGAAAAATTGCCACCACCGGATTCTTACTTCTTATCGTAGTCTGCTATTATTTTTATTATTTTCAACTCGCTCTTCCTCAATTAAAAATTCCCTTTATTAGTATTTATATCTATTCAAAAGCCAAATACATCAGAATTTAAGGGAAAATTCCATTACAAAATTGCAACCTTACAAACATTAAATAAGTAAAGTAAAACAAAAGTGCATGAAAAGAGGATAGTTTGAGGATTCTAGCCTAGAAAGAAGACATTTCTGGCACCAAGACAAAGTGGCATTTTCATATACTCAAAGCAAAGTCATCTTCACGCTGGAATTCTCACCAAAACACAGTGACACGTAGTTTCACTCTCAGTAAAGGATATCCAACAGTCTCAGAACAAAACAATAGAAAAATATGAGAAGCTTCTCTGCCCTACAGGGTTAAATCGTGGACAGCGGATGATAGATGTCTCGATATAAGCGGCAGTTTTCAAAACTTCGATGGATCGAATGGCC
Source organism: Araneus ventricosus (assembly GCA_013235015.1). Lineage (NCBI taxonomy): Eukaryota > Metazoa > Arthropoda > Arachnida > Araneae > Araneidae > Araneus > Araneus ventricosus. The sequence continues at coordinate 11,334 of BGPR01045911.1, read as the reverse complement.
TTTTCGTGTCACTTTGACGCTGTTCCGGAACGGTCCCAGAGAGGAAAGGAGAAAAGAATTTATCAACATTTTCAGTGATTCCAAACAGATGTAGAAAGGATAGAAAAGCGCGTTTACAGTTGTGTTCTTTCCTGGAAAGAAAAGAGGGATTTTATAGCATATAGGTATTGTGTGCATGCGAAGTATACAAGGAGAAAGTATTCTAATAGTCAAAAAATCGATTAAAATTGTTATGTGTTTTTTTATTTCTCGTATGCAAAGTATTCATATAAAAAGTATTGTAATAGTTAAAAAATTCGACCAGCAGATTTCAATGAATTGACACTTTTTACAGACGCCTGTCCGAACATGCACTTTTTGAAAATGACAGTCGGTCTGCCGGTGTACACGATAATAAAAAAAAACTGAAAGAGTCAGACAGATGAAATTTGGTATACGGTCAGTACATCAAAAATGTAGTTTTTCCTCCAATTATGTGCGAAATCCATCTAAGGGAAGTCTGTCTGTCTGTCCTTGTGCATTTGAACACAATAACTAAAAATGCAAACTACATTAACACTTTAATCACGAGATGAGTTTTTCTTCTAGCCCTTGAAAACCTGGAGTGTTTGGAGGAACCGCCATGAATTGGACTCTCCCAACCTGGGTGGTCACTTACCTCACAACACTACCCCTGCTACAACCTTCCCTTAAGGCGCACGGAAATAGACTTTGGTTGTGAAGAATAATTGGACCCCTACCATGCTTATCTCCTAAGCAATCTCAGAACCTCACCTCCCCTCAAAAGCAGCCAACAGCCTCAGACCGGACTTCGTTGTTGTTAAGGGGAAATTTTTAGACCGCTCGGGATCGCCTCACTCAGTGTGAGAGGGTTAATGAAATTAAAATGTCGTTTCATGATTAGAATTGTAGATATACATAAAATTTTGGGCTATATTAGTCTAAGGGATGACCATATACCGGTATGTATCTTCAGGCACATGGGATTATACTAACTAAGCAACGCAGCGACTTAGATGAATGAAATTTTGTATAAGATCTTGTAACAAAACGTGTAAACATGTATCAACGTTTGGACCCAATCGTAGGAAGAAAGACTTTCAAACTGCATGCTCATTTTTCTTATTTGTACTACAGAGCACAAAAAGCGCCAAATTTTGTCAGTATGCACTACGTACCCGTAACAGAATTTAAGCACTTGATTTACTTGCGGACACTGACCCTTCCTCTGTAATGGGCCATGGGAATATAGACTCTTATAAGTAGAAATGAACAAACGCATTATAACGTGCTGTTATGCGAAAAATTTGAGGGCAGGTGATTTTGGTTCACACGTTCACGCCGGCGCGTACCAGCAGTGGCTTGTATTTAGATGTCCCATCAGGCGGCGCGTACCACCGATGGCTCGCACTGATATGTCCCATCAGGCGGCGCATACCAGCAGTGGCTTGTATTTAGATGTCCCATCAGGCGGCGCATACCACCAGTGGCTTGCACTTGAATTTTTCATCAGGCTGTGTGTACCACCAACAATTCAGTTCGTTTAGCAACTAGAAAAAATTTCCATACACACTGGCATACAAAAGTTAATGAACATTTCGTAAAATGCGAGAAATTTGCAATTAATTAAGGAAACTATTTTCCAAATCAGTTCTGGAGAATTGTGTGACATTCAATACAGTATCATATACATATTACAGTGAAGATTCGACCAGGAGGGCAATTAGGGGGACCACCAGAAGGGGATGAAGGCGAAAATGGAGTTTTACCCACCCTGTTTCACAAAAAGGTGATAACGAGATGTAACTTTTATCAATGGTTATAGTTTAATGTGCATAATGTTTATATGCATTTTCGTAAGCATAGCACAAATTTTCGGGAAGATATAAATGTTTCTATAAAAAAAATCCAAAATTTTTCCGCATGTGTTTTGCTTATAACATGCAGAGTTTTCATTCAAATTATTCGAAATTTGCACAACTTTTGACAATATTTTACAGAAGTATTGTTTTATACTTTGAAGTAAATACATTTAATATTACAGGAAATATGAGTGTTTGTACTAAATAATTTTTTACTGCGCATGTGCAATAGGTATCGGAATTTTTCTTTCATAACTTCAAAGCCAGATATATAGAGCAACTTTGAAAAAGAATTCCATTTGAATCCCATTAAAATTCAGAAAGCTGTTGGCATTTCAGTGAGGTGAATTTCAATCTATCTTTAAGGCAAGCTAAATGATGAAGGTTCTTGCACAAACTGATATTTTTAAAATTTGAATCTTCTAACAGTAACATTGAATTTTAGTAAAATTGAATATCCTGAATACCATGGACTCTTATAAATTAAATACATTATTTATTCGAGAAACCATAAATACTTTAAAAAAGAACATCCAAGAAATCACTGAAAGACGCAACTCTGAAACAGTGGATGTGACAAGGCGTATTAGTAGTAACAAGAATATATCTTGCAATATCTCGACGAAATCTCTCAATATTACACAATATCATAAAATATACCGTAACAGTTTTATTCGGTTTACTTGGAAATAAAAAAAGTATGAAATATCAAAAGTGATTTGGATATTTTAAGGATTGCCTGAAATTGCATTTCACGAATAGACTCAAAACTTGAGACTTTACTTTTAACAATGCAATAATTTCACTGACTGTCGTATGTCACAAAGTTATGCTACATTATCCTCCAGAGTTGAAATAATTATCATTTCTAGAAAAGGTCTAATGCAAATAAATTTGTGGTAAAATTATCACAAGAATGAAATAAACATTAGTTCCTTCTGTTAGAGGGCATACGACTCATACACATCGAAAATATGGGGTGAAAACTGTCAAATTCATTACATTGTATGTCTGAAACAATGCTATTCACAAACTCACTTTTTAATTATAGTACACACATTTTCAAACCTTTATATTTGTATGTTTTTATTTGAGAGTGTAATAAATATGGGTAAAATATTTGAGGAAAAAATGAGATAGCCACATTATGCGCATGATTACGGAAAAAATATTTGTCTAAACACAATATTTTGAATATCTAAGTAATCGAAACAGTCTGTTTAAGAAACTGAACCACAATTTATTAATATTTAAATTTTATTTCTATTTTATATAACAACTTAAAATAAAATGTTAAGAATATTTAAAATTTCAACTTTTCTTCCTCCCCCCCTCCAAAAAAGCTTCTTTGGAGAACGTATGTACCAAAATTGCGCTTCAATTTGTAGAACATAGCAAAATACATATTCAATAAAAGTTTTATATAAAAATATTCTATTGTTTTTGAGATATTGGGAGCGCAATATAAAAAAACCACATTTTCAGATATAGCGCTTTAAAGATATGACCATTTTTAATGTTTACGTTGAACAGCTGATATATTTATCTTCATAACTTTCATTATTATTGGAATTTTTTAACGCGGGTTGTTTTAAATTTTTCCGAAAAGACTGGGGAATAATATATATTTTTTTTCATAAAATCGAAAATTTTCGAAGTAACAGTCATATGTACCCTTCTAATAAAACATCGCTTTCTCTCTCTATATTTTTCTTTTCAAGCTTCAGCTCAAAATTAAAAATGTAAAACATATTCACTTCATGTCTTCTACACAACATAGAAACATTAGTGATAAATTTAACAGCATCTGAAAGATAAAAAGGGAAGGTTTCTTTCGTCTTCCATCTTATATCTTTTGTAGTATTGCGAACTGCATCCATCATACACTTTAAAGATACAGTATATTTATTAATATCTTGTAATACAAGGAAAAGATCTGCAATAACTCTATCATATACAAGGTGTATGGATTCAATACCTATATAAATATTAACCAGTGAAGTCATTTTCTCTCCCAACAAAGCAACGTTCGAACCATTTCTGATCAATGTGAAACGTTTTATTGACATCGATTGAATTCGTTCAAAATCGGAATAAATTTTGTGAGGGAAAACACAATTCCACCATCAACATTCAAGTGACCATGGCACTCGAAAGCATTCGAATTCGAGAGAAGCAGGGAATTTTACGAGCTGAGTCAAACCAGCTGTGGTTGTCAAGCTGTCAATATGAATGATATAGTTCATCACGACTATTCAATTACGTTCGTCGCCTCTCCTTCTGCGAAGGCTTTGCAATTTAATTACACATCGAACGCTTCTCTCATCAATTTTACTCAAAATGATACTTGGAGCAAGACTGTAGCAGAGTTATGGAGCGTTTATGGCAAAGATCAGGTTATACGTTTGCTGCGGACGAAAGTGCATTTTGCTCCCAGCGGTTGACCGTGGTTCTGTGGTATTGGTATTGGAACTATAAGCGAATTATTATATGGGCTGAAGATCTTTATGCACCGCTTAAGATTCCGATCTCGTTATAAAAGTGTAAATGATTTACGTTTTGGACAAGGAGGAAAGATGTTACGGATAAATTTAAATTTTTCGATGATTATGTGTTGGAAGTTGCTAGAAGATTAATATAGTGGTAAGCTAAGAACTTGTGTTTAGTCAAAAACTTTAATGGTCCTTTAGAAGGTTGAAAGCATGACGCTTCGCTTTTCAGACGTCATGTAAGTACAAAGTAACTGCCATTATCTTGATAAGGGCTGTAGATTTAATTAACTATGATTACATACATATGCCATATTTTAAGTTTTTAACTTTCTTAAATAATTTTTAACGACCCCTCATTTTTAATTGCTTCTATTTCCATCGTAATAAGCGCACTACGACTTTCATTTCGAGTCACGAGTCTTCCGGGAAAATCCCCTTTTTACCGTATATAAACTCTCGGTGCATTGTTAACTGCCCTTTTTGATTCAAGCATGTAAGCTGACAACAACAACGCGCCGCTCGGTCGTAACCTCTTCAGTCATGGTCATGAAACTACGCATATTTTCAATGATTGAATAAAAGACGATGGAATCAACTAAAGTCTTTTCCTTGACTCAGATATTCTGCATTTCACCTTTAATAAAAATGTTGCATATATATTTTCTACAAGAATGTTCTATTTACTTTATAAGAAGAATTTTAAACAAAAACGTTCCTGTTTGGAAGGATGGATGCAGAATGTATGACATTTATATTGTCAAACAGGTCATCATGGAGCTACGCGTAAAATGATCCCTTTACCTATGAAAAGGTAACTTATCTTCAATGACTGAATAGAAGAAGATGGAATCAACTAAAGTTTTCTCTTTGACATTTCTACATTTACATTTCACCTTTACTATTCTCTACATTTCACCTTTAATAAAGATGTTGAATGTATATTTTATACAAGAATGTTCAATTTACTATATTAGAAGAAGTTTTAACCAAAACGCTTTTGTTTGGAAGACTGGATGCTGAATATATGACATTTATATTGCCAAACATGCCATAAATGTGCTCATTGCTCATAACTTCAATCAGACTTATAGATATATTGATAACTTTAAATTTTACGAATACGTTATTTTAATGGAACAATAGTATGCTTTTCAAGCATTTTAATGCAATCATGTGAGAGTTTTCAAATTTAAATTTCTAAGCCTTCTTTTCAGTTTTAAAACATAAATGTAAAACTTATTTTGCAGTAAAAGCTTAACTCTTTAATACCTAGGCCACTTTTTTCTTCTAGCTCCTTTAAACCCGTCTAATTTGAGGGGGGCTAAGACATGAATTGGACTCTCCCAACCTCGGTGGTCATTTATCCCACAACCCCACCCCTGCTGTAACCTTCCATTAAGGCGCAAGGAAATGGGCTGTGGTGGGCAAGGATAATTGGAACCCTAACACGCTTATCTCCTAAGCGATCTCATAAACTCACCTCTCCTCAAAAGAAGCCAACCACCTCAGAAGAGCCTTCGTCGTCGTTAAGGGAAAATTTCTATACCGCCCTGGGCCGCCTTGCTCGGTATTTGAGGGTTAAGCAGGAGTTATAATTCCAAAATTGTTGCATACGTAAAATGTATTATTTATATAATACATTTTTTGTTAACTTTAAAAAAATTTCTTTCTTTCTTGTGAGGAAATTAACCTCGTATGTTACAAAAGAACATAAATTTGATGAACTGAAACACAGTAGTTCAAGTAAAAATATTATCTTACACACATAAATATTTTTAAATAATCGAGTTACTATCGTTTGTTTGCATTTCTAATACTTTTTCTAATTGCAAAATAGGCTTTCAGTGATTTAATTCTCTTCTAAAAAATATATATTCATCTTGTTACAGTATTTCAGAGAGAATTACGTACAAAAATAAATTATTACACAAGATTTTTGCTTTCGAGTTTTTGATGGTAGTCTTGCGAGCTCTGAAATTTTCACCATAATTTTTATGAAAGCCTTAGTGATGTTCCACCTTTAAAATGGCACTTAAATTTACATAACCGCGGTGAAAAAAATATTTTTAGCGAAAAATATTCACGCGTGGGAAGATCAACATTCTGAAACCAGAGTCCTGTCGTTCTAAATGGAATTTTAAGTGATATTCATTTTAATGGCGCATTAAATTAAAAGCAAGTATAAAAACATCGTATCAAAAGATTCTGATTATGCAAGCAAATTGCTCAAAACCAAATCAAACAGAATTCCTTTACTCTTATTTTGCAAGAATCTCTGAATAGCATTAATTTATATATGAAAACTTTTTTCTAAATTATCCATATTAGTGTGGTAAAAAATAAAATGTTAAACTGTTATTTCCTTCTGTTGCGTCATTGTTATAATGTGATACAAATTAATTTTAAATATAAATAATTATTATAATTATAAATGTAAAAAAATGAATGATAATAAATAAATAATGCATTATTTTTAATTCATCAATTTAAATTAAATAATTAATTTAATTTATCACATTTTTCTCTTATAATGAGCTCCAAATACGTTTTTAGAAAAACTTATCAAGATGAATCTTTTTAGTATGTACCGTTTCCAGAACTAATAAAAGAAGTTACAAACAAAGAAGTTCCTAATAAAAGAAATTACTAACAAAGAAGTTCCTAATAAAAGAAGTTACTAACAAAGAAGTTCCTAATAAACGAAGTTACTAACAAAGAAGTTCCTAATAAAAGAAGTTACTAATAAAAGAAGTTCATAATAAAAGAAGTTACTAATAAAAGAAGTTCATAATAAAAGAAGTTCATAATAAAAGAAGTCCATAATAAAAGAAGTTCATAATAAAAGAAGTTCATAATAAAAGAAGTTCATAATAAAAGAAGTTATTAATACCGAAGAACTTACCTCGACTAATAATAGAAGCGAATGTGTCTGTTATCTGTTTTGTCCTTCTGTCTGCCTCTTGAAAATCTATAGGGCAAATCACTGCACCGAGAGCTAAAACATCTTTGAAATTGTTACAGTAAAGTAAAAAGACGTGCAAATCCATATTTAAGAAGTGGCAGGGATTAACCCTTTGCGGACAGGTACGGAGTATAGAGTGCGCCAGTGGATTTGTACCATTAGCTAAATAAAAACTATCGAAGGTGGAGATGTCACTACCCCTGTAACCTCGTGCTAACATTCCTCCTACTTGCTACAATAGTTTCAACTGACAATGAATCAGTCAGTTCGGTCTGATTGCGCTTCAAAGTGAATGAAATTCTCTTTTTATGCCAACCAGTCTATCCTGAAACGGTGGGAAATTACCCCTATAGAGCAATATTCGGCTGTTTTGGAAGAATTAAGCAAGAAAATACCAGCTGAGTGCGAATATGGTGACATTAAATTTCGATGGAGAAGTGACTGAGTACAGCGACCAAGAAACTGATTTTGAGACTGATGTGGAGGACAATCCAGTTCACGAAGAATATAGCGACTGAAACTCAAACACAAATGTTTGTATCATCCATCCATTCAACCTCAGTTCACGATGAGTATAAGGCGACTCAAACTCGAACACAAATGTGCGTATCATCCATCCATTCAACCTCAGTTCACGAAGAGTATAGGCGACTCAAACTCGAACACAAATGCGCGTATCATCCATCCATTCAACCTCTAATCTTATTACACTATGAAAACGAATTTTCGGATAATTAAATGATCGTAGAGTTTGAGAAGATGGGATGGTGCATAAAGTGCGCCAACCTGATCTGACTGTTCTAATAAGTCGGGTTAAGTGCGTTCATTTACAGTTCTGTCAGCATTATATTTAATTTACCTACTGACAAACTCTGAAGTTTTATTTGATTTCACTGAAAACGATGAGTGTTTACTATTTGATAATGGATGTATCTGAATTTTATTTTTAATTATGGAACTAATAAATGCCACCCAAAACGCATCCAAAAATTCACAATTTTAGCATTTTATTTGGTTTATACTAGTCATTTGTTTGAATCCTCGGCTTTTTCCTTTCATATTTCATATATATCAGGCTATGTTTAAAATCTTCAAATTAAAAATTAATTAATCAGATAGTTTTATTTCCAAATAATTAAAATAAAATATAAAATAAGAGCTTTTAAATTTTAAACTTTATTGATATAACTGAATCATTCTACCTAATAAGTTGAGCGAATAAACTGGTCGCTGAAAGTTTCTATTTTTTATTGTCAGTTTTATAGTAAACATTATTCATTATGATAGTAAATATCTATTGTCTTTCAACTGCGTGGGAATAATTAATAAAAAATTTCATTAAATAACATCCGAAATTAAAAATTCAAAATAATCTTGAAATTTTCTAACGAACATCATTACGAAACATTTAAACATTATATTTTCTATCAATAATTTAAATAAAAATGATATAAATCCTAGAAACTAAACTGAGTTAAATCAATTTAAAATTTTTTATTTCTATAAAATGTGCAGTAGGAATTAGAAGGTATAGCGCATCTCTCAAAACATAAATCAATAATAAAACTTCACAGACGATTTTAATTATTTGAGGTTTTCTGACTATAAATAGCATAATTTTTCAATTTTGATTCATAAGCAAGGACTCGAATTTAATGAACTGCTGTGCTTGATATATTACTCAATTTAAAAAAGCCACTTTTAATTTTGAAGTTTTCAAATGAAATAAAAAGGAGCGTTTTAAGGTGCCTAATTATTCTCAACTTTGAGAAAATCCAATTTTCAATACACTGTGCCATCCCAGAAAAAGGTATATCATTGTCAGTTCATTAAAACACAAAAATAATCTTTATATCATTCCCTGAATTCAATTAAGTAATTTCCAAAGCTTTCAAAATCCTCCCGCCTTGCGTTTTTTGTCCTTACGCCTTTAATAGCTTGAAAGCAGCATCTGTTTGCAACATCTATTAAATTAATGATGTAATAAATGGTTAAAAACAGTTTTTCGTTCTCCACTTACAAATCACCCTCAAGGTATTTTTTATTTGTTAATCATTAATTGAATTTGTAGCGGCTGTCTTAAAAATGTAGAGTAAAGGAATGGATTTCATTGATTTTATTGATTTCTTAGAATTAATGAATTTCCTGGAGAAATTCATACACTCTTCTCTACACTAAAAATATAATTTCTCTTAAAATTTTATTGGGTATGTTACATATTCCATTAGAAATTTAAGATAATTTGCTTTTCACCTGATTATGGAACATGATTTTAAGTGCGCAATCGATATTCCAATAAGAATCGATATTGCATTTTGTTTTATCTCTTTTCTACTTGAAAACTTTGATTTAAGATAAATTAAGGCAATTATTTTTCAAATTATCGTAATTGCATTAAAATATATTTTTCAGTACATTAGTTTATTGATTAATACTATCACATTATTATAGCTGTGGTCCCGTTAATAAATAATTATTCCACTTTGCATTGTGTACTTTGATTTTACCCAAATCGTACCAAGTTATAAAAAAATAATATTTAATTATAAAGTTTTTAATATCTGTTAATTCTATGCATAAAATAAAAAAATAAACTTACAAAAACTTCATTAATTTTACCGGCAACGGCTGTCCTAAAAATAGGACAATGGTACAATCCACTACCATTCGCTTTTAGGTGAAATGGGAAAAGCACTTTAAGCGCAATCCAGCGTTACATTTTTTAGAGATAATTGTTGGTTTTGCTGCACAGTTTTTTACCTGCCATGATTTTTCTTACCATGATCCGATGTCAATCCTCTTCTTCTTATTGTTTGAGTGCCTTACCTGAAAAACAACACAAAGTGTTCCCCTTTTTCTCCCTAGGTCCTCTCTTTTCGGTAGAAACAGTGGTTAGTAACATTGAATGTTCTTACGCACTTATATTTTCAAATTTCTTAAAATTAAATGAAACATCATATGGTAATTAAATTAATGTGAACGGATTTCAGCACGTGCATATTAAAAGGTGCGCGTGCTACCAAATGTAATCAGAACTCAAAATTCTGCAGTGTTTTCATAATAACTTTAACGGTGGTAAAAACACTTGATTGAAGGATTTGATGTAACAATAAAATTGTTTCAATTTCATTACAATAGAAGGTTTTGTTGCAGATTGTGTTTAAAATGAAATTTGAAAAACTTTTTCAACTAACCCATATCGCACAAAACTTTGAAAATAATAATATTTTTTTATAACATCTTAAATAAATGTTTCTCTGAGCCTATATATACAAATGAAATTCAAAAAACTTACAAAACTTTTATTAGTTTGATCGGTGCAGGCTGGCTGTTTTAAAAATAGGACAATGGTAAAATCCATTACCATTCGCTTTAACTTAGGTGAAATGGGAGAAGCACCTTAAGCGCAGTCCAGCGTTACATTTTTTACAGATAATTGTTGGTTTTGCTGCACAGATTTTTACCTGTCTTCTACTTTGTCGGATTTCTTGGTTTTTACAATAACATGTTTATTTTTAAGCTTAGGAAAAACTTTATTAATATGTTGAATACCCCTTTTCTTCAAGATGATTTCCTTGCAATAGAAAGTCCTAAATATGTAACTGTTATATGTCTTCGAAAATCAAACAGGCTCAGAGTATAATCACTAAATAGCTGATTGAGCATCCATGACGCAACAAATTCTGTTAAAAATGCATTAATAAATAAAGGCAAGTGCCATTTTCCCCTTTGAATTGAAGTAAGATAGGCTGCTGCATGATTATCAAACAGGTCGACTGCGTTTTATTCTTTATTGTCGAATGTATGCAGATTGGCACCTTTACCTGTTTTCTGCCAGGCGAAAAAATTAAATGGTATTTTAAAATAGTAGCATCAAAATATTTTCGGAAGGAAAAAAAATTGAAGCATACGAAAATGAGAAAAGTGAGTCTACTTCAATGACATTCAGAATACAAACTGACTTCATGAGCTGTTGTTTGAGAACAATAAACCCTTCCCTCTTAACTGGCACATAATA
>BGPR01045910.1:0-12190 GCA_013235015.1 Araneus ventricosus | reverse complement strand
TCGTCCTCGTTGTGGTTGTGTTTGTCCAGGTGCTTGCGTCCATTCTCGATCGTGAAGATGTTGGTGCCCCTCTGGCCAGCGTCCATCAGGGCCGCCTTCTCCTCCATGCTCTTCTTCTTACTCTCGGCCTTATTGGCGAACATCATGGCCTCGGGCTGGCCGTCAAAGTTCTGGAGGGCAGACCCCGATCGGGAGGAATCGTTTTCTGAAAAGAGAGCGTTTACAATTCGTGTCGTCCCCTCCCAACAGATTCAGAACAACTCAGGGGAGAGCTGACATTACAAACCTGGCGATTTTCCGAGTTCTTTATTTTTGATAAATACCATATTGAAGTTAAAATCCCAAGCAGTTCTGATGTTTATAAGAGATGTTCGGAACTTTGTACAAATTCAGCATTCTCGTCATTATATTAAAGGAATTATTTGTGTTTGTAAAATGACACTGAAGAGCTTAAAACTGATGTTTATGATTATGAATTTTTTTAAACTCAATATTATTAAATTCTTATTCTCCGGATCATTCTGCACTTAAATCACTGAGAAAGTAGTTTACGAAACTGACTGATCAATGTGGTGAGCTCAATAAAGATAATTGAATACTTCTGTATAGTGCAGATAATGTTATATTTTTACATATAAGATTAAAATTTATCACAAAATACCGAAACTTCATCGTATAGTATAAAATAAATTTTTAATTTCGGAGTTTATTGGCTCAAATTGGTTATTTGAATATTAGATACTTTTTTTAAAAACTGTAACTCAGTTATTGAGTACATTTCCTTGATAAAAGTAACTAAATTCTTGACAATTAAGAAATTCGCGTTCGGAGTTGAAACACCAGTAAAAATGTTACAATAAAATATTAAATAAAACCAAAAATTTTGTTATAATTTTTTTATCCATATTGTCAAATTGTTGTTTTTAAGATAAAACCACTCTACTCCTTTTATGTAGTAATCTTCTTCAGCAATAACTTGAATTAAGCAGAAAAATCTCTTCACAAGTGGCATTTGCCAACGTTTCTTATTAATGCTGTATCAAATTTACAGCAAGTCTATCGTAGTTGATGCTCATTTCTTCAACAGCAAAGATATAAAAGATATAAAAAAACTACGTTGTTTCAAATTATCAGTGAAGTAATCTAGGATGCTAAGATTCCCTTTTTACCATAATTCCCCTCATTATGATTATCCTCAAACAAGAAAAGAACCAGCGATTCATTAATCGCATTCTTCCATCGCCAGTGCCTTGCAGTTTTCATAACATATCTTTTAAGATTTAGCGACATTATGTAAAGCTTCCTATGTGAACTTACGCTTTTTCCTTCTGAGCCAGCAGTAGATGATAGCGAAGATGAAAACCACGATGAGGATTACATTGATAACTATGGCTACAATCCATGCCACTGACAGACCTCCTCCCCCTTCGTCGCCTTGGCCGTCGCTGGTGTTTTCGAGGAGTTTCTGTAAGAATAAAAATCCATATCAGTGATAATTAAAAAATAATTGCAGATAATTTCCTTTCATGTACAATGGAATTAGTTTATCGGGCTTCATAATCACATAGAAACTTAACAGTGCATGTCAGCTCACTTAGAACATTTTTTAACTTATTTTTTTCCAGCACTATTAATGTAATTTTGTCCTAAATTTCATTTCAACTGTTGCTGTTCGTCTTGGTTTCTACTGTCTCTCTCTCTCTATTTATATTTTGAAAAATTCATTTTCACTAATCTACATTCTTATAAAAATTAACTTTGACAATCAGATCAAAACAATTTTTTAAATAAATGGCATACTTAAGTGATATAATTTACCATTTGTAAATGCAATGCATTTTGTTTTCATGTAGATTTCAGGTGCATATAATTATTATTTATTATGAAAACAATTATTAATTCTAATTTATAATTCTAAATAGTTATTTTCATATGAACAGCTATTTAGAGCTAATTTAAAACTTTTATTTTGAAAACTTAACAGAAAAATCATTAAACATTTCCTGATCATTTACAGGGATAAAAACCATAATGATTTTAAATCCCCCCGGTTGCTTGCTGTAAGTTTTCAAGAAAAAAATATTATCACATAGGGCGTATTTATTTATTGACGTTTAAGGCATGGAACAATATACTAAAAAGACAATAAAAGGTTGTTTGGATGGTTTCCATATTGATTAAAATTTTGCGTGACAGAACATGAAGATTAAGACAGAGGAATACAAGTAGTGCAGAAATCAATAATATCACATTATAAAACAAATATTTAACTGGATATAAGCGTAGAGCTTAACTTTTAGTTACCAAAAAATTAATAATGAGTTTAGCAACATTGAAAAAATTTAATTTGTTGTTGCGAATGCAATAGGCCTCGTTTAAAATATATTCTCAAAGAATAACACTCCTTGAAAAGAAATGGATCTTGTCAATTTTATTAGCATGATGGTTTAGTTTTAAATAAAAGTCTTTTATACATTTATATTCACACAAAAATTCAGAAATGTGAGAATCTAAGAATGTAAATTTTTAAAAAATTGAAGACAAAAGAATAAAGAGAGTGGTTCTGATAGCATAATTATGAACAGAATGTCCTTTGCAAGTTCAATAAAAAAATTCAGGCCTCTCAATGTAATATTAAAATAAAATTCGATAAGAAATTTTCAATTTTTTAATAAATTTCGATAAAAAATTTTTTGCTTCTATAAAACTCGTGTTCTTGGTATTCTTATTTAAACAGCAAAACAGTCATGAATAGATTTTCTGTGCTGTCTTTCAGTTACAGGAAAGGTGCTAATCCGGATATAAATTGTTAATCATCAGTTCTTAAACTTTTGTTTTTAGTGTTTAGAGCTCTGGAAGGAGTTTCGTTATGTTTTCTTGTTCGTGATGTCGGTGTTATATTTATCTATGTTAACTTCACGTAAAATAAATAGTGTGTTTGTGAAAAGAAGATAGTGATTTACTGAACCTGGCTTGAAGATGAAGTTATCTGAGAATACAGATGCATTGCATTAATTTAATACTACGTTAGCAAAAGCAATTAATCTATTCTGGAAAAGTAGAAAACGCAAAAGACAGAATTTTCCACTTGATTAAAATATATTTTATAGTTTAAAACATGATTTCATTAGACTTTCCTGATATTTGAAGATATGACTTCAATAGCTCATCAGAGATTTATAAAAATTGTAATTTAAATCTTGGTATTTTGACAATATAACAGTTTTTCAGTGAAAAGCTTTCACGTTTAAAAACAAAGAATGATTTTAAACTTAACTTGGGTTTTTTGTGTTTGTGTTTTGAGGTAATTTTTAAAATAAAACAAGGAAGTTATACTTTATGTATTATACAAAAGAAAAGGAAATTTTTGTTTAGTCTGTATGTTTCATGTGTTTTTGTAGAATAAAATCCTGCATAACAAAAATATCATCTATCAAACTAAAATTAATGATACACATGCAGAATTTCTTCTTTTAATTAAGGTTTACAATTTAAATTAAAATAAATCACACAGATTAAAAAAATAAGTAAATAATTTATCAATATAGTCACTATCCATCTTCTGCTCTTTTTCGGGAACCTAAACAACAAATTATGTGCTAAAGATGCTATAAAGCCACATATGAGCCACTGTCAATTACAGCACCAAGAAAGCCAGTTCCCATTACACCGAAAGGTCGAGTTCAGTTTAAAGAACAAGTCATATTAGTAAGGATTTATTTTGTGTGAGCAAGCAAACCTCCTAGCACAGTCTGGTTAATTGTTGTTTCCTGATGACAGTGATATTCAGAATATCTCTAACCGCCCTCTTTCTAATTTTATCCTTATTTATGGTGTGAGTCATTTTTAATTTCTGTATATTATGGGTTGAAAGAGAAAGTTTAGTAATCGTCAGAAAAATTTACCTCCAGCTGTTGATGAATATTCACGATTACACCTCCCTGAGTCTGAAAAACATATTTTTGAAATAATATCTGTATGTCTTAAAGCCCAGATAGCAAAGAAGGTTGCCATTTCACTTTCCATAGGCTGTCCGCGAAAGCATTTCTTCGCAAACCGTTTCGGAAACCATTGCCGCAAAGTTTACATAGGAATTCTTTTTATGAACTACCTCACCGACAATGTTTGAACGACAAGCCCGCAAAAGCATTTCCGTGCAAACTGTTTCGGAAATCATTCTCGCAAAATTGATGTAGGAAAGCTTTTTATGAACTACCTGTCCCATAGTGTGTAGCCCCGCCCTGTACAGTGGTTGCTGTGTTTGCCTTCCAAATCTATGAACGTGGGTTCGATTCTCAGCTCGGAGGAATCTGAGGTTTGTAGGAGTATGGCTTTGAAGAGGGGGTGAAAAGGGGGGTTGGACCCTTCTGTAGGATTACGGCTTTGGAGGGGCGGAGGGGTCCTATTTCGTCCGCCGAAGGAGGGCTCTTAACAACCTTTTGAAAGGCCTGAAACAAGCTTTAAATAAAAGCTTGGGGAAATCTTACTAAACACCTTACAGAAAACCTTGTTTCTCGTTGACTAGCGAACCTTTCGGCTACCTTGCCGAAAGGTTCAACCCTTGTCAGGGAAACCTTTGTGACAACCCTTTACCCTTGCTGACGATAAGGTTTCCAACACCTTTTAGACAAGCATTCTTTGCTATCTGGGAGGAAACGAGCTACAAGTATGAAACTTGGTATGCTATCTTTACACCAAAAGTATATTTGTCTCATAATTCGGATGATATCCGTCACAATGCAGTATGTCTGTCAGTCTGTTTGTGTGCGTAAGAACACAGAAGCTTAAAAAATGCATGCCCCAGATGTATTTAATCTGGTACAAATTTTTATCACTCTAAATGTGAATTTGTTTCGAATTTTAGGCCAAATCCCTCAATTGGCTTACAGTGCGTTGATCTGTTTATATGTGCGTATGTGAACGTGATAACTGTAAAATGCAACAAGCTAAGTGCATAGATTTCAACATGAGATTTTAACACTAAAGTCATAGATCACTGTTAAATTTTGAACCCAATAGTTCAACTGGAGAGATACTATTCAAAAATGCATAATCGATTGCCTTCAGTACATCACGTGCCATATTGTGGAAGTATGCAAGAAAGTGAAGGGGAAAACTTTCAGTCTGGTCCTTGAAACTACTAGCCTTAATATAATCGATAATTATTCGGAACTCAAGCATCGTGATCCTCAGAGCAATCGAAAGGTATTAGGAAAACGTTAGGAAAATTTATAAACATCTAAAAATTCCTGGAATATAGGTGATAGACAAAAAAAATTAGTTTTCCCGAACACTATTGATTTTTTTGTAATTCCTATTTACAGGCAGCTAAAATGAAATAAAAATTTTAATTTTTCTAAAAAGTAGAGAACGACTAGCCCCCCCCCTTCGCGCCCCCGACTCGCCGCCACTGTAGTATATGGCTTGAGATAATGCTGGAAAATCACTAATGAAATCTGAAATTTAGCTCAAAAATGACTTTGAAGCATTCTGTTTGGTTTGTTTGTTTGACTAGATATCACAATCTCATGTATGAAGCAAAGAAGAAAATAATCAGATATATGCAGTGGAATAAATTGGATGGATACATTACTGCGAAATTGCAAATTATCAATAGTTAAATAATTGTAAATACTTTCAGTTAAATAGACGCGATCATTTCAGAAAACGAAATTAATCTGAAATTCTTAATTGAAAAACAGAGCATAACACTTCTAAATAATCAATAAAAATTATTTTATAATCAGTATATGAAAACTTTTCTTTTTTCAAGACAAGCATTGGCATAAAACAGCGCCTATGCATTTAATGAAAAATTGATTATTCATAGATGAAACATATTTCATACAAGAAAAACCATAGAAATCAAAATTTTTTGCATAGCAAAGCAAGGATAATATCTTACCATCTAAAGAAATTTTTAATTTGTCAGCTCAGGATTATTGCTCAGCAATTTTTGGAGATATAAGGTGTTATATTACTAATGAAAATAGAAATCTATATTTTATTTTATATATATGCTCTCAAGAGCACTGCCGAAGATTGTGGAACGGGAAAATTGATAAGTATGATAAATTTAATCGTATTGACAAATTATATTACCTTGGATCAAATTTATGGTGTCTTAGAATTCGCCATTTTTCAATGAAATCGTTTGATACATTGGAATTTGTAACGTTTAAACATAATGATTTGAAATATAGCTCTTCAAGAAAATTGAAATGAAACAGGCAAAAGCACAAAGATTCAGGGGTGTTTCTGCATCAACTTAAAGCATACAAAAATAGGAAAATCATTATTCTGAATGCAGAAATTGCTAAAAGTAATTAAGATAATAAGGTAGGTAATCTAGCTGTGATAGAAGACAGTGCACGCGGTTGAACTACTGTTTGATAATTAACATATTAAGTTGAAAATTACCGTTCGAAATTTTGTAAAATGTCAACAGAATTACGAAATAAATATGTTAAAATACTTCATACTTTTGAGTAACAAAGGATAGCCCTTTACAGAATAGTAAAGTGTTATCCTTTTTTAAAGACTGTTTCTCTTACCCTGGATGGAACTGAATCGCCGTTGGCTTTCCAGACGGTACCTTTCACGTATTGAATGTCGGCTTTACCACTGCTGATGTCATTAGATAACGCGTCTGAGGTTTTGTCCAAATCTTCTGTCAAACCCGTAATTACGAAATCCACCACTACGCTGCCTGTTGGACAAATAAAACATAATAAAACTTGGTTCTGTTGCCATAACTACTCGATTTTGTTTTTGTTTATTCATTAGAAATCGATAGACAACATGGAAAGACCGATTCTATAAATTATCGGGAGTGCTACAAAAGAGAAGTCATTTGTAGCATACATTATAACAGAAACTAGCAGAATCACAAAGCATTGTAATCCTATTTCCTGCAATTTATTCATACCATTTCATTTGGATCAATCAGGTCAAAAAGTTATTGCTTTGAAGTGGTGAATAAACAGTTAAGAGAAATGACCACCTTCGACATAATGCGTGATGAGCAAACGTCAGATAGAATTTAGTCATGAACTAGATGATGAGAACACGCAAATGAGATCACAAAATATTCATTTGGAAGAAGTGAATATAAACATACAATCAATAAAATCAATACATCTATATTTCTAAACGTATAACGACATTTGCGCCCGTAAGATTTACCTGGGTAATTGAGGAATTATAAAGACCACTTAGACCTTTAATGCAGCAGTCGCCGCTTCTAGTGATCAGGATGTAACGATCATTCGGTTGTACTGGTCAAAATAGCGTGGACCGGATCTCCTGTATCTAAAGATTTACCGGGGTAATTGTGAATTGAGGAGTTATAAAGACCACTTAGACCTTTAATGCAGCAGTCGCCGCTTCTAGTGATCAGGATGTAACGATTATTCGGTTGTACTGATCAAAATAGCGTGGACCGGATCTCCTGTATCTAAACACGCAGAAAATCCGTCTGTTCTAGTGATTAACAATTAGCTCGAAGTGATCAGTTTCAGTGAGATGATGCCTCAGAACTTCAGGACAATGGGGATGAAGAGGGACCAGAAGCTCTGCAAGCTCTACGTACTTTCAGTCCAATACCGCGCTGAATCTTTTGACGAGAATTTTTCGTATGAACGGTGTATCCAATGAATGACTGGGGGAAAAAATGACGGGAGGCTGTCTTTTTCAAACAGACGCTGATGTTAAAGGCATAGGACTACTGTACTCACGTGACTCTTTTCCGATTTTTAAATTTTTTTTGTAACTTCTGTTATCCCTTCAGTTATCTGTTCCCTTTATCTCTAAAATAAGACATTAGTTATGTTTTTAACATATGTAGTTACCGAGGTATAGAGGATCGCGTCACCAATTCATGCGTATTTTTGCACAACTTAGCGACTCAGTAGTCGCTGAACTACAATTCCGATTTTCAATTTTTTTTGTAACTTCTGTTATTACGATTTATTTCTAAAATAAGACATTAATTATGTTTTTAACATATGTAGTTACCTATATATAGAGTATCTCTCATACAACGTTTTTTGTGGCGTTTTGGCGTGTGTATAAAATTCCTTCCTGAGACCCCAATGGGAGGAGTGTAGTCCTACGTTAAAATGTTATTCTCGATAAAAGTTTTAGAAAGTTTAAAGAATTAAATATATGAATTGTTTTTCAATTTTGTCCATTATATTAAATCTTTCCAATTAAGACGAATAAGTACATACCATCAATGTTGTGTTTCCTGTTTTTCTGCTACCCTTGTATAGCTATAGATTTGTATTATTTCTAAGGCATTTTGGATGTATTGATCATTGGGATGTAGTAGTCACCTTGGCATTGACCCAAAGTGATCACTACAAGCAGTTTGAAGTGATCATCACTGTATATTCAGTGTGTCCACTCCAATCGTAGCTCAATAGCTAATTTATAAAACAATACTGAAAGGCATATATTTCCAAATGGAAAAAATGCTTTATCTCTGAACCCGGCTAGAGTGGGAATTCCAGTAGCTCAAAAACTGAAGTAAATTTTCGTTGACGGAAACAGAATGAAATCCTTCCTTTCTTTACAGAAATTCCAGGAGGACGACACCCAAGTTTGCGCGGTCAATTGTCAACAAAGAAATGAACAACTTTTCTCCCGTGAAATTCATTCAGGCGCCCGAATCCGCCTCTGTCGAATGGGGCGGTTTGAGGCGGTATAGGGCTCATAGGGTTAAACAATAAATGTACTATTGAAAAAATACCAGATTTTTATACAGACCACCTATCCTATTAATCATATTTAGTGTTGTATTCTTGATAGGATAACATTTTGAATGAAAAGAAATTCCACTCTTCTAAGACCAAAGCGGAGATTTGAATTTCGGTATTTTAAGCCAATCAGCGGCCGTCTCGACCAAGTGCCGCCCGATGATTGGTGGATTTTCCTCGAAGCGGCCATAGAAATGGTCTGAAATAGTGATATTCAAAGCTTACTCGGATGAAAATCGGTGGGGTAAATCCTGATATATGTAGAATTTTGACATTGCACTTTCAATTGTGTGATATCTTAAAGAACTTTTTCAAAAATTGTGGTTTTAGTTTAACTTTCAAAATCCTTTCGCAGTTACCCCTGTCAACTTCATAAGATACTAAAATACATATTATATAGCTATAGCCTTATCAAGTGATATTACGCTTGAGAAAAGAGAGTTAGAGTTGTAGAAGTAATGTCTACTTACAGGGCAATTCAATGTTTAAACGCTTCGATGGGCAGAAAGCATTAAAATAAACAAATTTACGTATAAAAATATCTCCAGAAACGCCAACTGTGTGCTATAGAGGGCGCTGTAGTTTGATTTGTATCAACTTAATTTTTTACCTTGGGTTTCTTCTTGTCTTCACCCTCAAAATCATGGTCTAAACCAGTAGCACAAAGATATTGTATAATATTACTAATATAATAGCCCAGATCTCTCGGTAACGCTCTGACGTCACCAACAATAAAACTCGAGCCATAGCATTGCGAGGCGTTAAACGGCATTATTTCATTGTTAGAGAACCTAAATTTCAGTAATTTTAAATTTAAAAGAGTAATTGTAGTTCTAATTTCAAATTTAATAGCTCTAAAACAGTGAAATAAAATTTACTATCGATTGATATAAAATTTATCTCGCTATGATCAATAGTTCCCGAGAAATTTTAAATTATATTAATCATATATTTCAAATTAATTTCCGTTTTTCAATAGAAAGTAGTAGATTCCATCAGTGGTATATCATGCGAGTGATACACGATGCATCTCATTATTTATTTCATTCGTGATCACATAATTTGATATTTTTTGGCAACGTTTGTCAAGCAGAGAAGTGCTTTGTTTTGAAACTAGATTTTCTATCCATCCAGATTATATCCACTAGATTTTCTAGATTTTTTTTTAGACCAAGAGGTTTTTTTAATAAAGAAATATGTAAATAATATGCGAATAAAAATTTATATTTCCTGTCATAAAACATATGTTTATTTTATTTGCTTTCAATCAGTGTTAAACATTTCTCACACATATATATCTATTTAAACACGTCACATTTAACGGGAAATCTCTCGAATGAAGAGGCAATTTGCACCCGTCATACCATGACGGGTTATTTTTCTAGTTGTACAATATTGATTAATATTCGGAATATTGTATAATATTGTACGATATCGATCAATATTCGCCAATATTGTACAATATCATATGATATTATATAATATCGACAATATTGTACAATATCGGACAACAGGTTGTGCTACCTGGGTACATGATGCACGTCGCAAGATTTAGTTTAGTTTAGTTGGATTAAAGATATTTCTTTACGAACATCCAATAGTTCTGATTCAAGTATTTTACAACAGTTAGAAAATAATTTGGGTACAAACACTTAACAACAATTTGATAAATATTTTGATGCAGAAAAAAGTACTATTTCGCCGCTTAACAAGAAACACTACATATCTCAACGTTTTAAAGAGGAAAAAGGAAGTGAAATTTTCGCAACCAATAACGAATTTTTCTTCCCATCTATGGTAAAAATATGCGTTCTCATGTTCATACCAGATACTAAAAAAATTCAGAAATATTCGTTATTGGTTGCGAAAATTTCAGTTCCTTCTTCCTCTCTGAAATTTTGAGAGATTGAGAAAGGTATTGTTGCTTGTTAAGCGCCAATTTATAACACTTAGATTGTAACTACTACAAGCGTGGATCTATTAATTATTTCATGAGACCTACTCCTAATTGTTCAAAAGGGATATTCACCTTCTGAAACTGTGAGATTCTTCCATTTCACTTTCGGATACTTTCTTCCAAAGTGATTGAGGAAAAATATTTCGAACCTCCTAAGGTCACTCGAAACTTTCTTGAAATCTCCGTCGAAAAGTATCTGCAAAGGGCGAAATTCGTCCGACTCAATCAAGGGTAATTCGAAAACGTCCAGCATGTCCACGTCAAAAGGCCCTATTGAATACAAAAATGCAATTTCTTAAAATGATTAAAACTAACATAATATCGGATTTGAAGAAGATGACTGAGCTAAATATATGAACACTTTTATTAGTATACTAAAAATTATCTTTTTTATATTTTAATTATTTTCTACTTTTTAGTTTTAATTTATAACTATTATGGAATACTGAAATCAATTTATCAATTGCCAATTGGTAAAAAACTGATTTTTAGCCATAAACCATACTTAAAACAAAATAGGATTTTTTAAAATATTTTCTCCATGTTTTATTCAAGAAATGTGAGTGGAAAAACATTTTAAAATCAATTTTTAGAAAATTGGACTTTTAAGGGTAACTACTACTAACAAGCGTGCAAATTATCTTCTAACAGGCGATGGTTCTATTGATGATCATATTAGGAAGTACATGAATGGTATTATGTAATGTTCGTATTTCAATAAGTAATTTTATTTTTACTTTGAAATTGACCTGTCTTCCCAAAGAATGCTTTTTGCCCTTTGGCTTGAGTCAGCATTACAAAACACCAAATAAATCGGCGACCAGTGTTCGCCCGTAATATGAATGGCCTGTGGCTACGCTTGCAATTTAACAAAAGAAATTGGTGGTTGTAGAGGATGAGGAACTCTGCCAAAGTTTTATTTTGCGATATATCTCGAAACTGGAGTGTGGTGCGTGTCAGGCGGCGATTGATGACACACCTAGGGGTCATAAGCTTTCATATGAAATAAACATTGTCGATTTCGGTCCAATGGTTGGGGCTGAGGAACTCTCTCAAGGTTTTTCTCCATAGAGAATGTGCAGTAGAGAAGTGTTTTTTCGATTGCTATCGGAAATGTTGGGTCGTTGGGGACAGACAAACGTTGATGACATATCTAGAAGTCATAAGCTTTCATGTGAGATAAAAATCGTTGTAACTTGTCCAGTAGTTGAGGTGGGGGACTGCTTTATGGTTTTTTTAAATTATTTTAATTATTAAATATATAGATTGTCGCTAGTAAAAATTAAATAAAAAGCACACAATAGTAGCTTCCGATTTTGTTTTCATTCTATTCTAGATTGGCAGGGACAAAAGCAAAGCATTTCTTGCCCTGAAATAATAGAAAGAGCACATAAATCCCTGTATTCTATATTTAAGAAAATAAAATGAAAAAAATAAGATACTGATGTTATTCACTGTCTTACTCTCTACCATA
>BGPR01045909.1:0-12190 GCA_013235015.1 Araneus ventricosus | reverse complement strand
TCTTTTATTATTAGTTACATTAACGTCCCGTTGTAACACTATTTTGGGTAACCACTTCAACGCTATTTTGGGACGGACCTCGAAGTTTTGAACCGCGCTCAGATGACGAGGACACCTGAGGAACCACCCCTCTCCAAACTCGGAACACACGAGCAGAAGGACGTTTGGCCACCTACTTATGATTTAAAGTGCAATAGGCCCATATACATCTTCAGTGGAATAGGGTTTAGAGACTGGTGACAGGCTCCTAAGCCGAGACCTTACCACTAGGCCATCACGACCCTTGTGAAGAATTCAATGGATGCATCATCTTCTCGCTGGTTAGATGCAGAATGTTGCAGAGAGGAATATTGTGTCAGATATACGATGTTTATGAATTGCTTTTTGGTTCGATGGATGAATCATATTCGCTCTGCGTTAAAGTTTTCTCGGAAGATATAATTTCTGGCGAGTTGAGAAAAAAGTATCTTGAAAACGATGATTACGAAATCGGTTTTTTGCAGGGAGCGGATGTTGAAGGAGTGTCATTTATGGAAGGATGTGTCAAGTTGAATTCGGGTTTGTTTTCATTAAAAACGCGTCTTTGTTTCGTTTTAACCGGGAAACAGAAGTATATAGTAAATGTAATGAAAGATGTGATACTGTTTTAAAAGTTATTTCTTTATTTGTTAAAGTTTCCTCTATCAATGAATTGTGGTCTCTCGAGAGCATCGTAATTTTTTATCCAATTCAAAGGTTAAATTAAAATAATGAACATTTGAAAGTGATTGAGAAATTTAAAAACATTATTAAAATTCTGCCCGATTTTAGATACAAACTTTGTTTGCCTTTTAAATCGGGTGTAATTGAGTTGCCTTCTAACAAAGAAATGACATGGAAGCGTCATAAAAAATGTGCAAACGTGCACAACGGAATGGGTTTCTAGATGATTATAAAGCAGTATTTAAGGAATGGGAAGAATTAAAAATAATAGAAAAATAGATAGCGAAAGCGAAACTTCTCATTTTTTGCCACATTGACCAGTTGTTAAAACCGATAGTGCTGTAATGGTTTCTCATGTGTGAGGTTTATATGTCCACATCCAATAATGATCCAATTTGTCTTTTATGGTTTTATTGACACACACAACACCACTACGACATATATAATATATATACAAATAGAAATCGCATGGCTTAGAGCCGGATCAAAATCTACACCCTCTCGGGGGTAGGGTCAAAGGGAATCTCAAGATGAATCCCTGCGGGGTGGGGATGACAATTCTCCTTTTCCCTTTCTAGGGATTACTGAAGTTGCCACATCCTCCCGCCCCGATGAAGGAATTCATCAAATATACATTTTAATATACAATTTCAAATTAACAAATATGAATCCAAATCGAAAATTAAAATTCAATAAAATTGACGTTAGGAATAGAATGAATTTAAACATATTAAATTCAAAACAATTAATTACCGAAAACACAAATTACATTTCGCTACACAATAATAACAATATTCAATAATCACTTAAATATGCAACTTACTCGTTCGATATAATTTCAAGGTTGTATAACAATTGAATAGGACGTTTCATTATACCTGTGGCTGTTTTAATAATCACAGATCTTACCTTGCCGTCACGTCCTTTGTGGACATCAATAATCTTTCCTAGTCTCCACAGTTGTCTAGGAACCTTCTCCTCACCTAGTAACACTATATCGTTCATATTAAATTCAGTTTTTACATTTTTATTAATATTTGCACCTTTTAACTGAAGAGGATGTTCTTTCTCTCACCATTTCCAAAAATTGTTTAGTATCCTTTCCCGATAAAGAAATCTTTTGATTAATTCCAATTTAACTTAAAATAATTCAGAAATTCTATTGCCTGACCAATTCGGTAAGACTGTTAAGGGTTTCAGCATTCAACAACTATAGAAAATAGGGCCTATAAAATGAAATATTCATAGTTAAAAATGAGTCAATTATTTTCAGTTTCTGAAAACATCGATTTTTCACACACATAATTGACTTTAAAGAATACCCAAGCGAAAGGATACCTAAGGCGATTATAACAGGCAAAATACGAAATTACATTCCAGCAGAAAAGTATGTAAATAACGTTTACAGAATAGCAACATAATTAGAAAACATTTGATTCCTGTAAACTTAAGATATTCCAAATAATATGTATATATAACCTTAGTTAATATGACTAGTAAATATCGTTAATCTTCTGGCTGAAAAATTTACAGTTTTCTGAAACAACACATACTAAATACCAAAAAGGTAACTAATAAAAAATGTGAATTCAGCTCTATGAGCATGATTTAAATACCAACTTATTTCTGTTAAATTCAAAAAGTCTGACATATATAGCAATGAAGTATTTTGAGTTCATAGTCATTTGCAAGGTCATAATTGCTTTCTGTCTTTCAACTGATTCTTTATCAGCAGTTAATATCTTTCCCTTAGCTGGAATATCGAGCTCTAATAGCCACGATGGATCCGTCCACCAGGTTTCATCATTCATCAGATTATGAATGGTTATGCCACGCGTGCGCTTGCTTGCTGGGTTAGTTTTCTCGTCGCATAAGTACCAGTACATGGGGTCAGTTTCCTCTTTAATTTCATCCTCCCTATTTTGGACATAATGTCTTCATGGTATTGAAACACTCTTGACCCGATGCAAGTAAGTTTGTGAATCACTCCAAAAAGGGATGCTACCTTCCTTTATGAACGGAAATGGTTTGCTCAGGTAAACGCAAAGTCTAGCTAAAGCCCCGGATCACAGCAATTCTAGACGAGGTAAGGTAACTGTCCCTAGAGGGGTCAGTCGAGATTTAGAGACGATGAAAATGGCCTTAACGTCGTTTGGAAGTTTCATCCTAAAGTTATCTACCGAACAGTATACTTTATGGCTGGCGCCGGAAGATTTGCCCACTTCTAACAGCTCTGTTTTCATTACAGAAGAATGAAGAAAAATGCACAAAAGTTAATTCGTGGGGCCACTCCTTGAATTCTATGTCTGTGGGGAGTGGTTCATCACAATTAAAATAACCTTCCCACAGTTTTTGAATCAATAGCTTGATGCGAACTGTGAAAGGTGTCAGAATATCTAGTGGGTCACAGGGCACACCACAAATACTCAATGCGACTCCCTTTGTCATAATTTTATCACTCAATTGTTGCAGTAAGTTAAATGCAACTTTCAGAGTATCCTTTTTATTATCCCAAATTAATTCTAAATTCTTTAATGGAATATCAGAATCTGACGATGATTGTCGGCATTATAAATAATTTTCTCTCCACATTTCAAAGAGAGACGGAGAGTTCGTTGTCCATTGACGCATATTCACGCTTGCTTCACTAAGAATACTAGTAGTTTCTTTAGATATCAACGCAGTCTTTTCCAAAGAGTAATCACTTCTGATTAGCGTACAGTTCATTCAACACATCACAAGTTCTTTTATACAAAATTGGCACGCGTTGCATCCAAAGGATTCTGACTGAATGATCATCCAAAGTGAGATTTGTCCCTCCTTCCTCACCCCATAAAGTCCGTAAAATATTAAGTTTTTCCTCAACAATTCCTACCTCTAAAATTTCTCCCTGAATATCCGCACAAAATTCTATAGGGCAGAATCCAAATATTAGGATAATTTTAAGCAAATCAGGATTGAGATTGGGACTGCAATCTAAACGATTGTTAAGGGACATTTCATTTCTCGCATTGGATGAGGCATCATAACATATTCTTAGTTTAGTAGTTGTTTTTTATTCTTTAACTACTCCGCGATGAGGCATGAAATAACCTTTACTTGCGTCATTTTTTTATTCACAATTAATTTCTAACATAATATTATCTTCTAACTGTGAGTTATTAATATCCTTATATTTCAAATAAAATTCTCATCCCAGTTAAACCCTTTATTTAAGCTAAATAGACGTTGCCTAGAAATTTCATAATTGTCATTTAACCCTTTATGATTATCTTTCCATACCAACTTTGTTCCGCATCCGTTGTTTTCAAACGTTGCGTTTGGTTCAAACTCTTCTAGAATTTCTGAATCCGAATGGTTTATTTCCTTTTTTGGATTTAAACCTATCGCTTCCAATTCTGATAAATCCTTAACTCTATCATACTTTAATTCCTCGTTTATAACTCTTTAAAGATTGACATGCACTTCACCACAATTAGATTCTCTCTCGCTTCCCTGAACAACAAACCCAAAAAATACTATCAGTTGCTACCAGACACGCATTAAGTCTTACATTCGTATCCTTTAGAACTTCCCAAATGAAATCTGACCCAATTAGCACATGCACTTCTTCAGAATCGCCTGTGTCGGCTAACTCAATCCCCCTTTCAAAGGAAATATTCCTTACCCAATCCGGGGATACTTCAATATCCCCTACTGTAATATTTTCAATCACTACCGCGCTTATTTGTATTTTACGCGAAGGATCCTTTCGGTTTCTTAAGGAGAGTTGGACCACATCGTAAATTTGTCGCTTCCCTATACGGTTCCCGAATGAGTAGATTAAGAGCTCTTCCCTGCAGATAACCTTTAACCCCAGCAAGTCAGCGGCTTCTCTCTTAATGAAGGTTCTGGTAGAACCCCCATCACATAGGCAACGAATAGATATGGTTTCTCCTCCATCGGTTTGAACACCTGCAGTGAAAGTTTGTAAACATACCGAATTTTTCCGCTTTCCCTTCTCTTCCCTGCAGAGGAGGAAGTTTTCTGTGTGAGGTCGCGTCTTGTTGTTGAGAGATTTTAAATCATTGCTACAATCTTCTTTATCAGTACGAGAATTACATATTAACGAATTGTGGGGTTAGTTATAGTTTCTGCAAGGCTGATTCTTTTTCCAGAAAGATTTTGCAGTATGTCGGTGCCCTAGGCAGACAAAGCATCTGCCTTGATTTATCAAAACCCTTTTTCTTCCGCTTGAGCTAAGCGGACATTTATAATTTTTATGAGCTTCAGAACAAAATATACAGTATTGCCTTTCCGTAGTAGCGATTAATGTAGCTGCTGTTGAAACATTTCGTTTTAGACTATAAGGCAGATTAGTTTCAAGATAATTACTGCTATTTAAAGGTTTACGAACTGAAGCTTTTAATACATAATTCCTTTGATTCCCTAACAAAAGCGATGTTTCGCGGCATTCGATTCCTTTACTCAAAAATGTTAATAAATCTTTTATGTCAAATAGTTCATTCGACTTCCGCTGTCTATTAAATTGTAAATTTTTCTCTTCAGGAATTTTTTGCAATATTATCGGACAGAAAAGACTGCTACACGTATCAGCAGCAACCCCTAGTAACTCTAATAATCTAACTTGAATTTCCAATGCGTCATACATTTTTCTTAGCACTGTTACATTAGAAACAGATTTGACGGATTCAATCAATAACATTTTATTCATATGACATGAAATAACTAAATCTGACCGACCAAATCCCTCTTTAATCAATGCAATGGAAGAATCGTAATTTTGATCAGTTAAAGCGAACCCTGAAACTTCGGCTAGAGATGTTCCCCGTAAATATGTTTTCAAATATACAAATTTTTCTATTTTAGAGAGAGAATCATTCTTGTGTATAGCTACTTCAAAAGAATTCCAAAAGTTAAGCCACTCACTACAGTTTCCTCTAAATATAGAAATATTCAAACAAGGTAATTTAATTACATTGTTTTCATTAACAACGCGCCTTTATAGCGGTTCCGGTATACTACTATCATTATTATTTCGAGTTTCATTTTGGCGCAGTTTAGCCAGAAATGGCTCTTGTGCCAAAAAACAAACAAACAATCGAGTTTCATTTCTCGGAATAACATTTGATTCCTTTTCTCGTAATAATATACATCTCTCAATTTTCGTTCTACAAGAAATACCGTTTTTTCCATATTCATCAATAGCACTTAGTTCCCCTTCTAAATCGTTAAGATCAATAATTGCTTCGATTTCATTATCTAATTTCTTCAACTCATCAATTTTCTCAATTAACTGATTTTTTTTAAAATCAAAAAGAGATTCTACTTTATTTACTTTAGTAAATCTTTCATTGATCGGCAATTCAATTGTACTTTCGATTTTGGTTACAAGTTTCGTAAACAACTGTCTAACAGTCGCTCTTTTAGTTTTAACTCTACCCATCTTTTACAAAACTTCAAAAAATTATTTATCGCTCAATTAGCGTATCAAATAAATAATTTGAGGGACCTACCTCAATCTGAAGAATTGCGCATCAGAATCCCAAAGTTCGGACACAAGTTGTTCCATGTATTAATAAATAGTACGATTCCAGTGTTTGGTCACCAAAATGTAATGGTTTCTCATGTATGAGATTTATATGTCCACATCCAATAATGATCCAATTTGTCATTTATGGTTTTATTGACACACACAACACCACTACGACATATATAATATATATACAAATAGAAATCACATGGCTTAGAGCCGAATCAAAATCTACACCCGCTCGGGGGTAGGATCAAAGGGAATCTGAAGATGAATCAATGCGGGGGTGGAGATGACAATTCTCCTTTTCCCTTTCTATGGATTACTGATGTTGCCACAAGTGTCCCAACTAAAATAAGGCTAAATTTTAACGTGCCGGCTCTTGAAACTGAAAAGAATTCATTAAATGATTTATTGTATAAAGATCCAAATTCAATTGAGCAGATACCAGATATCACTGATAGGTTTCGAAGTTATCCGATCCGTATTTCTGCCGATATTGAAAAGGAGTTCCTACAGTTGGGAATTGTTTCTGAGCACAGATATTTTTTGAGATTCTTTTACCCTACAGAAAATGTGCAAATTGTATATTGACATTGTCGAGTAGTCTTTGGTGTGCCATCGAGTCCTTTCTTGTTAGCTGCGGCACTTTCACACTTGCTCCAACATGTCCCCGCAGAAGATTCTGAAACAGCCGATAAATTAAAACTTTCGTTTTATGTTGGCAATTGCGTTGCGGGAGTGAGCGATGCTACACAACAGGAAGAATTATTTTAAAAGCTAGGGAAATTTTGTCAATGTGGCAGTTTTAATCTACGAAATTGGGAAAGTAATGTCGAATGTAAATACATATCTGGGCCATTCCATGCCAAATAATCCATCATATAAGTACATTTACCAAATTTTATGTTAATATGCCCATTAGTTTCTGAAATGCAGCACTTAAAAATTTTGTTAAAAATGTGTAAAAAGTCATCGATCGCACATCTGACAACCATGCATACTTTTACAGTTTATGCTATAAAACAGTTAATTTTGAAGATAGAGAGTTAATTCTTTTTGAAATTTGTTCAGTATTAAATTCTGAATAGAAAAGTAAAGATAAATTTCCGATTTAAGTGTATTCAAATAATTTTAGGGATGCTTAAACAGCAAAATTGTTATCGATTCAAAACGCTGATATATATCCAGATACTACTGAATAACATGAGTCTGTTTCAAAAACTCCCAAACTTATTATATCACTGAAAACTAGAGAAAATATGCTACAAATTGATGTAATAAAATTAGTGGGCTTTTGAGGTTTTGCTAAATTAGAGTTGATGAAAGAAATACTATTAAAAAGTACCAAAATCAGCTATTAGGCATCTTCTAAACTCTAAATACCCCAATAATAAATATAAAAGTAGTTTTATAATATTGAAATGACTATTTGTATGATGTTATTAAATAAAGTAAAATATATATAAAAAATCTGGTTAATATAGTGAATAAATTTAAGTTTTCTTTTTTTTTAAATTTTCTAAGGTATGCCATTTATTTCTATTGTAAGAGTAAAAGAATTAATAATGAAGTTTGACCATTATAATTGCTAATAATACATTTTAATAAGAAATCATTAATAAAAATTAAAATAGATTAGATAACAAAAACAAATATATGACATATTTAATTTAAACTGGAGTATTAAAACATTTACAAACACAAGCTTCAAATTATTTTGGCAAAAGAAAAGACAGATTTACTATAATAGTCTTATAGTGTAAGGTTGGGAAAAGGAATAGCAAAGGAAATTTGTGTGAGGTGGGAGTGGAAAGGAACAATCTCTGACATGCTGATTTCATGTTGAGACAAGCATTTCGTATCATGTACTTGTCACTCTTTGTTTAGTCTGATCTGTGTAGCATTCAAGTGTAAGATTCGTAATGAATAATATATATATATATATATATATATATATATATATATATATATATATATGTAGAATTATTAAAATATTTAAAGAAAAGAAATTTTTTAGATAAAAAATCGTTTGGTCATAAAAGAAAGTAATTTAAAAATATCGTTTGGTTGAAAAAGAAATTAATTAAAAAATCGTTTGGAATTAATTCTTTTCTAAAGGTTATAAAAATAGTTTGGTAATGATATATTTGTCTTTTGCTAATAACTGTGTTCTTTCTTGATCATTACTACAAAAGTTACTGGTGTGCATAATTTTTATTTCAGTGATAATACTTTAATTGTGTTTCTTTTTAAATGTCATGTAGTAGTAATATTTCAGTCTTGTACTTTATTATTATGGAAGTAGATCCTTTTTTGGACTGTGTGTCTGATAGTGTATGCAAGGTAGGGACATATTTATCATCCTCTTGCTATGATAAGGGTTTAGCTACAAAAAACAGATTTATTTATTATTAAAGATTAATTAGATGATGAACAAGTAGAATTATTAATTTGGAGAACAGGTTTCCAGAATTATGACAAAGAAGATACCATTTGCTCTCATCACTTGTATCACTATTTCACTTACTTTGAACAAAGACAAAAATCCTGCTGTCACCCTTATAAAAGGCACCTGAAACCTATAACCAACCAAAAAATCTGAGAAAAATAACTTTGGAAAAAGCAAAATATTACAAAGAAAAAAAACATACATTTGATACCTGGACACCTTTTGTGTAGCAACTGCCGTAAAACACTATCTGACGAAAATGAAGCAAAAGAGGAAGAGAAATGCAGCAAGTAAAGAAGATACAGATTTTGAAAAAAAATTTGATTTAACATTAGCTTCAAGATTAATAGAAAAAGACAAGGTGAACGAATCATTAACAAGAATAGATGTCTCACCAGTAAAGCTACAATCAATTTCTTATCATTATAAAAAGTGCTATGCAAAAAGAAAGTTAAAGCAGGCTGAACTCAAATGAAAAAGAAACTATCCTTTGTTTTAAAAGTTGATGAAGCAGAAAGTGATGACACAGAAAGTGATATTGAAAAAAGAAAGAAAAATGAAGAAATAAAAACAAAATGTGATGATATTGACTGGCTTGTTGAGCTCATGAAAGTAAAGTTGAACAGCAATTTAAGTAAAAGAGAAAAAATACAAATACTAACAATTGCACCTCAATCCTGGTCACGTAAAATAGTTGCGCTCGAATTAAATGTCACAGAATTTATGGCTCAAAAAGCTCGTGATTTAACACTTGAAAAAGGGATCCTGGCTATTCCAGGTTCACGAACAGTAAATAAAAATTTTCAAGAAGCAATGGAAACTGATAATTTTTTTATGAAGATAATGAATATAGTATGATGATGCCAAGAGCCAAAGATAGAGTAAGCGTTAATAGAAATAAATAGAAAAAAACGATTATTATTGTGTAATTTAAAAGAATTATATTTTGCATTTAAGCAAAAATATCCTGAAATAAAAATGGGGTTTTCGACATTTTGCTACTTTCGTCCAAAATGGTGCGCTTTTGCTGGTTCCCCTGGTAGACATGCAGTATGTGTCTGTGTAATTTATCAAAATGTTTATCTGTTAGCCTCTGCACTAAATCTACATCACAAAGAAGCGATTCACCAGCTCATGGATAAAATTGTTTGCAGCAGGGACAATAGAACTTGTATGTTGCGTTGTTGCACTGACTGTCCCAATAATAGTGAGTCACTCAAAAATTACTTAAGTGATTTGTTAAAAGATTATGATGATGATGAAGAAATCCAATTCTCGCAATGGATTAATGATGGTCGAATGAAGCTTCAAACAATGAGTTTACCTGTTGAAGAATTCATAGAGTTGGTAACAGAAAAAATAGTATCTCTTATACCTCATTCTTACATATCTAAAATTCAAAGTTCATATCTTAAAACGAGACAAGAAAACTTTTAAAGATGATGAATGTTTAATCTTAATGGATTTTGCAGAAAATTATAATTTTGTAATACAAAATGAGGTACAATCATACCATTGGAGTCATTTAAGCTGTTCATTAAATCCTACTGTAATTTTCAGCAGGACCTCCAATGGACTCAAAGACACTCCTTTGTGTTTCATATCTGGCGAAATGTACTTGTATTGTTGTGGTCTGTTTTCTAAGATATCTTTCTTTTTTTTAAGTGAACTATAAATTCAAAATTGTAGAAACAAACTTGAAGAACGATTTTCTAAGGGCAAAACAGCTAAAGGGACAAGAAGTTTTAGTTTTTCAGTCCATCATCAACTGAAGAAATCACAGCAAAAAGCACAAGTTTATTCGATGGAATTTAATTAAAGATGCAGAAAGTTCAGCAATATTGCAGCATTTAGAACCATTTCTTCATAATTATGTTGCTTGTGTTTACGAAGAAAACTGGTGGATTGGACTGATCAGTGAACTTAACAAAGAAGAAGGTGACTACACAATTGCTTTTTGCATCCACACAGGCCTTCTGAAACATTTTACTGGCCTGAACGACAATATGAGTGTCATGTTCCTTCTCAACATATTTTATGTGTGATTGAAACTCCAGAAAAAGCATCACATACGGGTTGTCTTTACAAAATTGGAGCAACATCTAAGAAAAAAATTGATGTCAGCTGGAATACTTTCAAGGAGAGTTGTTAAAAACTGTAAAAGTCTGTGTTATTTCTTGAAAATGGAAGATAATCATAAGTTATTCAATTTAAATATTTAGCCTAATAATTTAGTATCCTAACAAAGGCTGTGCATTGTAAAAATTATAATTTGTTTTACTTTATTTTATCTAATAAACGTGACATATTACTACAAAAGCACTTTCACATATTTATTATTGTATCACTTTGAGTTAGTATGAACAGCCCAACAGCTGATTTTGATCCTTTTTAATAGCATAATTTTGATCAGTTCTAATTTGGTGAAAACTCAAAAGCCCACTAATTTTATTACACCACTTTGTAGCATTTTTATCTAGGTTTCAGTGATATAATGGGTTTAGGGGGTTTTTGAGATAGACTCATGTTATTCAGTAGTATCTGGATACATATCAGCGTTTTGAATCGATCTGAATTTTGCTGTTTAAGCATTCCTAAAACTATTTCAATACACTTAAAACTGAAATTTATATTTATATTTTTATTCACAATGTAATACTGGACAAATTGCATAAAGAATTAACTCTCTATCTTCAAAATTAACTGTTTTATAGCAAAAACTGTAAAAGTATGCAGGGTTGTCAGATGTGCGATCGATGACTTTTTACACATTTTCAACAAAATTTTAAAGTGCTGCCTTTCAGAAACTAATGGACATATTAACATAAAATTTGGTAAATGTACTTATATCCATGGATAGAACATACACATCAAGTTTCATCAAAATCTGCCAACCTTGGGTGTCAAAATGCAATTTGGCTGGAGGATTTCACATGGAATGTCCCATCTAAGAGTACAGGGACAACAGAATTATTGGGCATTTTATGGGATCTAGATAGAGATGTTCTAAAATACAATGTTTGTGTAGAAGATTTAAAAACTGATAGTAACATAACTATAAGATTTATTTTGGCAGCTGTTCAGAGAAGTTTTGATTCACTAGGAATTTTATGTTCTGCAACTTTACCACCTAAAATACTGTTTCAGAATACATAGAAATTAAAATTATCTTAGGGTTCACCTTTGGCAGATGATATTGTAAAGCCCTTTCTAAAGTAGTGGAGTGGAGAAGATAAACTTTCAGATATTGAAATTCCGCGATATTTTGAAATTAATAATACCACTGAAATGCACGTTTTTGTTGATGCCTGCAAAGAGGCATATGCAACCTGCGTATTTCTTAGAACAGACACTTCCCAAGGTGTAAAAGATGTACTTGTCATAGCAAAATCAAGAGTGGCTCCTTTAAAGCAGGTAACTATCCCCAGATTAGAGCTTATGGCATGCTGTGTTGGTGCCAGGTTAGCAAATTCGGTGGAGCAAGCATTTAATATTACTGAAAT
>BGPR01045908.1:0-12190 GCA_013235015.1 Araneus ventricosus | reverse complement strand
TTTTTTAAAATCATTCAACATGTAAGAACTCTATATAGTATTGACTAGTTTTCAAGACTGACTATCGTATTCCAGGCCACTTCCCTTCCCGGAAATCAGTCATAAACATTGAGCAGAAAAGAGACCTCCACCTCACCTCAAGCAACAAGACACCTGCCCTATTTTCAATTCATTTCCGCGAAAAGAGTTTCTCTCTGTTCATTTATTTCACTGCTTGGGTGACTTTTACTAACTCCAAATGGCTAGCAATAAGCTTGAATCTTAACTGCATTTTTTAAACTGCTACGTGCAAAGGGTTTTCCATCAGAACAGCTTGAATGTTGCAGGCGGCTAATGTTGAACTAAATACAATTTTTGGTGCGGTAATCAGTCAGTTTCAAAAGTTATTATCATTTTTCAGCTGTTATTAATATATTTAAAATGTAATGGAAAGTAGTGTCCACTTCTCTTTTACGTCTTTATTCTAACATCTTTTCATGGGATTTGTTTTGTATCCAATTTATTTAATATTTTTCACTAAATTTTACGCTTAAAATTTTTTATTTGTCTTGAAAAACCACTTGATATTCGATCCACTCATTTTGATATGAGGTTCGCATATTTTTAGATGAAATTTTATTGCAGCCTTCACTCACTCAACTTTAAAAAAATATAACTAAAAGTACAAGATGGTTGCGTATTATTTTCTCTTGCGAAAAATAAAGAAGAAAAGAAATTTTAAATATGCCAATTAAAAATGAGCTATAAAAGGTAACTGGGCGCACATCAGAATTTTTTATTCGCAAGAAAGTTGCATTCCAGTTAGTAATATTAGTTATATAATTAAATTTATCGTTTACTGTATAAATCCAACACACTATTCTAACAATATCGACTGAAAGTTTTTTGAAGCATTTCCAAATACTTAAAATCACACAAAAATTACCACTTAAAGCAAGTATCCATATATCTAAAGCTAGAAACATGCAAGCACAAAAAGGCAGAACTAAATATTTGTCGTCAAATATTTAGCAAAAAGTTCGAATTTTAATGTAGAATTAAACAATAGCGTAACAAGGGTAAAAGGTACCTGGGGAGTAGTATTTATTAGCTGCATTTGAATAAAATTTGCTTCAAAATGTGAAATAAACTCTTTATTATTTTGTCTTCGCGGTGCTCCACTCAGTTCTGGTATCTTGGGTATAATCTATGACACCCCAGGACTACGTCACTCAGCTAATCAATATTGATTTTTAATGTTGGTTTGCACCGTGTTGACTTTTAAGTGATGAGTGTGTAAAAACATAATAAATTATTATTATAGACATTTCTGCACAAATATATATCTATCTAAATATATATCTCTCCTATAATTATAAAATCTTGGGTTTGCTTCACAATCAATGACGCCTTCTTCTTCATCCTAGTTACGTCGTCCTCCCGCTAGAGTGGGGCGGAAGTTTCGAAAGGGAGGTGCCGGCTCAGGCGTCGTCCTCGTCATCTGACACGGTTGAAAATTACGAGGTTCGTTCCAAAATAGCTCTTAAGTTGCTGCTAAACGGGATGTTAATATAACTATATAACGAAACTAAACCTAGTTACACCACAGAAAACAGTGCCGTTTAAATACCTATACCTATTTTTAAAATGTTTTGCTGGTGAACCCATGAAGACTAAGTTGTGTATAAAGGATATAAATGAAATTAAACACACCAGTATTTATTATTAACAAGCTGTTCACGAAAGGCGATTAGATATATCATAAAAAATATATTTATCAGCCTGAAAACATTCGCAGTGTATTTCATTTCATAATTAAAAAAAAACATTTTGTGCCATTAAGTTATATCATTTGTCTAATAATTTTTATGTACATTAAATACCGTAACAGAGAACGTAACAAAACAAATATTTATAAGTAAAAATCACCTTATTTAAAAATATATCATGTTACTCTTTCCAGGGATGCTATAAAAAATCTTGAAATATATATATATTAAATGTCAAAAACAGAAAATGAATACAAAGGAAGTATTTGTCGTAAACGAAAATTTAGAAAACCTGTTTAATAAAATACAGATTACTCTGAATTTAATTTTAAAACTGAAAATACAGGAAATTAAAAAGCGTAGAAATCTAATTTAACAGGCGCATTGTTTTTAAAAAATAATAAATATTCTCCCTCTCCACACACTAGATATATGTTCATCAAATTTGATGGATTTGAATTCTTTTTTATTTTGAAGTTTTCAAGATGAAAGAAATGTTATAAAACTATTAATCTATTGTTTTAAAATGCCAGGAAAATATTAATGTTGTTTCTTTTATTCAATACAGTAGAATGATACAATTTCCCTTAACATAACGTTTAGATTACAAATCGATTCAAGAAATCGAGAACTACTATTAATTCCATAAAGAGCTACATTAAGAGCTATAAATATATTTATAACTTCATTCATGATTGAGAAATGAAAATACCCTATACTAAAAAATCAATCCCAAAGCAATATTTTGAATTTTACAGTGCCAATAAAATAGATATAAAATCAGTCATACTTAGCTGAATGTCCCCCACTTATCTGTTCAGTAGTACTAGCATTAATAATGATACCATTTATTAACTTCTTTTTAAAATGTGTGGGATAAAAAAAATATGCATCTTTTTTTCAGTGGTGTAGAACTAGAAAACGTACATTCTAGAAAAGAAAATGCGATTTTTTTTTTATCATCCTTGAACCTTAAGATAAATACTAAACAATGCTTTGTTTGTCGAAAAAGGCAGAAGTGAGTTATAATTATTAAATACACAAGCTAAAAACTCATGATTTTTATCTCCGCTGAAATTTGAAAGAGATTGACTCACCGCATATTGAAAAAAAAATTACATTTATAGGGCTTGCAAAAAATGATATTAAATCGATCATTCTCAGATTAATATACCAAATAAGTTTGCCGAGGGGACCAACCAATCTCCTGTTTACGTACGATGTTAATAACTTCCGAAATAAGAGAAATCAGTACAGACACAAAAC
Source organism: Araneus ventricosus (assembly GCA_013235015.1). Classification (NCBI taxonomy): domain Eukaryota; kingdom Metazoa; phylum Arthropoda; class Arachnida; order Araneae; family Araneidae; genus Araneus; species Araneus ventricosus. The sequence continues at coordinate 9,176 of BGPR01045908.1, read as the reverse complement.
CACAAAGAACGCTTCAGGTATAGTCGAACCAAAAGTCAAACCGCAAAAGGAAAGGAGATGCGCTTACTCAGCTCAGCCGCGTCACACAAAGGAGCAACTATTCGTTTTTCTCTTCGATTTGCATAATCGCTGTAATTTGCTCTCAAACGAGTAATCGCTGTAAATCTCCTTTACTGCGATTGAGCTGTTTAAAGACCGGAAACTGCGAACTGTGACTTCAGTAATTGATTACTATTGTAACAATGTGAACCCCACTAACAGGTTCAAGCACCCCCCCCCCCTCCAAACTACGTTTCAACTAAAATCCCTTTCTACAAACGTCGAAAAAAATTTTGCTGGCGCCATCTGTTGACAGTATATAGAACTAAACATTAAAACTATAAAGAAAGTATATTGAGAAAGAAATAATATTTTTTATTTAAATATTTTAGCACATTTTACTTATATTTAATAAGACTTTTTGAAAATTAAAAGTGTGATTGAAATAACAGTTATTTGGTATAGATATTTGAAAATAGCAATAGCAAAAATATTTGTTACTCAAAAAATCGTGGATTATACATCCCTACCTCGTACCTCGGTCGTTTCGAACATCGCGCTTTACGCTAGGAAGTGACGTATTTCTGCTACTCGCGCAGCAAATCAAGCGATCGGCATTGTTTCATGGTTTCAGATTCAGTTCGAGTTTTGAATCGCCAAAGGAACTATGGCGACGCGGACATTTGCTTCCCAATTCGAAATCATGTTGGATTATTCTGAAAAATATCCACAAATTTTAAATTGGAAAGTTGATCGCAGCTTTTCAAAAGACACCAAGGGTAAGAGGTGGAAAGATTTAACTTCTGCTCTTATAAGATGCATTATAATGCATCTTTCTTGCTTTCATAAGTCCATTGTTAAGGGGGGGGGGAAACCATTTATCTTTTACAAAATATACATTTATAAAATTATACATTTATAGAACAAAAATTGCAGTCTTTTTCTCAATATATTGATGTAATTTTATCAGTTTTTTAGAGAGAGTTAAAGTAATAAACTTTTTTCCATGCCAATTATTTTAACATGAATAAATCTTATAAATTAATATTACAAACCATTTGTATATTTGTCCAATTACATAAAAAAATAAAACATGAAAAAAGTTATTAAATTCAGCAAGTTTTCACAACATTAAAAAAATTACATCTTTATCAAGGAACAAGAAAAATTCTTTTATTGTCAGATTTTGCAATTACTTTGTAAATATTTGACAAATTTGTTTGAATTAAAACCCAAATAAAAAAATTGTAATGATATATAAGTAATGAGGAAAGTCATTCCACACTCAATGTTAAAAAAAATGTTAAAATGTTACCCTAATTTAATTTAATAAGAAAATATTAAGTAATTAAATCTTTAAATGTAATTGATCTTAGCTAATTATCAACTATCATTATTGACTATCTTGATGGAGTAATAAAAGATTTAACTACTTTTAACGATTTAATTACTTTAGATTGTCGTATTAAATTATTAGATTAAATTATTTAAATCTGATAAAAGATTTAACTACTTTTTTAAAAAATCTAAAGTAATTGATAAATTCTTCTTCAGATTGGTCAAATGGATTACATTTATCCCGATAAACCCTTTCAAAACACAATTAACGTCTTAGCAGCCTCCATTTTAAACGAAAATTTGATAAGTTCTGTTATCGAAACAACACTTCTAGCTAGCGAATAGCGTTTACGCCAGGTACAGAGCTGTCGAGAAATCGGAGTCCTTTTTTCGACTGAGCGAGATCCCAACCGGTTGGAAAAACGGGTACGAGAATCGCACTTGTCGTTAACGGGCGGAAAAGAGACGTCTCCCAACCCAACCGGGGTACGAGAATAGACCCGTAAGATCTTCGAACTTCTATTGTGATTTTGTGCTAGAACCTTTTGTAATTCGCGTTTTTAGTTGTTCTGTTTTGTTTTAGTTCAGTTCTACGAAATGGCAACAGTCTTCTGCCACTGATATATATTATTGTGTTTTGTGAAATAAATAAGTTTAAACCTTTCTTATAGTTTCTTTCGTTGCGTTATCTTTTATTTTAGCTAGCGTTAGAGTTTAACGCTTTGCAACATGTTTATGGTCGGATGATATACTAAAATTGGAGTCGGGTAACTTCTTCATTCATCCATGGCCATAGCCTCAGTAATCGGTCGGCAAGTCGTATTTTGCATTCAGACTTGCAATTCTACCCCTACAAATTAGCCAGTATGCGATAATTGAAGCCCGGTGATTATGCCCAGACTGAACTTCACACATGAGATGGAAGAGGAGGAAACGCCTCCAGAAATGCATCGGTATGACGGGACACCACATGGGAGATCTTGTTTTCGTCAAATGCTATTTCAATACGAACTGTGGTATGTCAATAAGTTTCTTTTTAAGATAAAGATAACAATTTTGTGTTTTTTAAAAAAAATAACATCCTTTCAGTCTCTCCCTGTATAAGCGACAGTGATACTTTAGAAATGGATTTCTCGCCTGGCAATATACATGATTTAATTTGTGTCATTAATTAAAAGATTAGATTAGATAATTAAATTATTTTACTTTTTCCAGCTATATCGGAGTATGTTGTAGTAGAGTAGTATTTTCTAAATGAAAATGGTCAAAGGTTTTTAATTTAAGCGCGCTTGTATTTCATAATTCAAGTATTTCTCTTAAAATTGTGATCTATTCAAATGGTTCTGAGACTTTTAAATGGCGATGTTTTGAATATTTGAAAACAATTTATTTTCCAGCAGGTGTGCGTGTGCAGTAGATACTTATATTGCGCATCGTATTGCATATTTCTCTCGTGTTCTTCTACAAAAATAAATGCAACTTTCATTTAGGTAATCTGTACTTATTAGCTCCATACTAATCAAAGATTATGTAAATAAAAATTTGCACTTTAAATTATAAAAGAACGATATAAGTATGCATTACGATGCACAATATAAGTATCTCCTGAATACACGCATCTTCTAGAAGGTTTATCATGATTTGTTCAATCGTAGAAATATAAATCCACTTTTTTAAAATTATGGAATAAGCTAAACAAGTTTTATAATGAACCGAATTCTTTATCAGCCTTCTGAAAATACTTTATGGAAACATTTTTCAAAACGTTATTTTTTTACATGATTTCATACCTCAATAACCTGCATATGAATAAATGTCTTAATAACTTCTAAATGGATAAAAAAAAGTGGAAATGGAATAGTTTATAATAGGCTTTTGCCTTTCAAGATAAAAACGCCGAAGAAAAGAGAAAGATGCATCTATTATATTGATCTGGAGATTTAATTGTCGCATTTCTTGTTCTTGTCATTCTTACTTTATCATATTTCAATATTTAGAACCAAATTATCATTTTCAGATTTATAACTCGCTGAATGATGTGTGGAGTTATTCGTAAGATACTGTTGTCGCCGCTTGTAGTCATTGCGGATATAGTGATCAATCTCTTGTACTGATCAAAATAGCTTCGAAAGAATCTCGCGTATATAAACATATAGGAAATCTATTTGTTTTAATGATCAACAATTCACTTGTAGTGATCGGTTTCGATGAAATGGCACCACAAATCATGACGATAGTGCCAATGACGAAGCCGCGGTGGCCTGGTGGTAAGGTCTCGGCTTTGGGGCCGGAGGGTTCCAGGCTCGAAACCCGATTCCACTGAAGATCCGCCGTGTATGGGGCCTGTTGCACGTTAAATCATACGTAGTGGTCAAACGTCCTCCCGTTGGTGTGGCGTGGAAGTTTGGAGAGGGGGGTGCCAGCTCGGGTGTCGACCTCGTCATCTGACCGAGGTTCAAAATTACGAGGTCCGTCACAAAATAGCCCTCGTGTTGCTTCAAAACGGGACGTTAATATAACTAAACTAAACGAAGGGTCCGAAGAGAAACCACCATCAACGCAAGAACAATTCCAATCCTCTCGTATATTAACCCCTTAAGCGTCGCTGCCGTCATATTGACGTGCATCGAATTATCGCATTTTTAGGCTTGTAAACTAAACCTCGATCATTAATTAGCTTTATAATTTGACGCCAAAATTACGTAGAATCCATAAGCATCTCAAGTGTTCTATGCCTTCTTAGATGAATGGAACGACCCTTTCCAAAACAGGAGGGGTCATCTTATTAGATAGCAAAGAAAATGCGACTTTTAACCGCTTAACTTGACAGCCCGAGAATACTCGTGCATCGAACTATCGCATTTTTGGTCTTAAAACTAAAATTTAATCATTAATTATCTTTATAATTTTACACAAATTACCTAGAATCCATAAACATCAAGTATTATATGCCTTCTGAGATGAATAAAAACGATCATTCCAATACAGTGCTGAATCTTTAGATGAGCATTATTCATCTGAACGATATATCCGAAGAATGCTTTAAAAAATCCAGTTACTCGGAAAAACTTTTTGAAGAAAGCTTAAAAAATCGGATCATTCGGATAGAGCGATTACCTTGGCTTTAACCCAATGTGATCACTATAAGCGGCGTACACTGTATATCCAAATTATCCTTGCTAACAAAAAGAGAATCGCTTTTTCTTTTCTGATACGAATACTAAAGTTATTTTAATAATACTTGACGTAAATATTTGTTTACAGTATACACGAATTACAGATGTAAATTTAAAATTAATGAATTCAAAGCGTATTAATTATCAAGAAAGACTAATTAAACTAATTAATAAGCCAATTAGAACTAAACAATAAAGCAATTAAAAATACAATTATTATTAATAAGAATCTAGTTACTATGACTAATAGTATGCAAAATTATTTTAAGGTGTCCGACTGGGTTCGGAGAGAAAATTTAAAAGTATACGCAAAAAATACTTACTGAGCTAAATAACAAAAAAAGGTTTAAATAGTCACAATTAGAAATTAAAATTCGTATATCATCAGTAGTTTTTGAAAATAATTGTTTTCAAGAGTTTAATAAAAATTTAAATGTTAAGGAAAACAGCATAATTGAAAAAAATGGGACATATTTCATTTTAGTTCCGCATGCGTCCTTCTCAAACTATCTAGAATGGAATAACCGCAAGACAAAATTTATTTTAATAAATAAATATTTTATGATGAACATTCAAAGTACGCATCATTGATTTTTTGCCAAAATTATCCTATGTTTCAAACTGAAAGTGACTGTAGAACGTGACTAAATAAAGCTATCGTTAAATCTGCGGTCTATTACACCCTCAAAGATTTTTTACACGCGAATGCCGAATTTCAATGAATTTTAATGAATTGTTTTGGAGATATCACATTCTTCGTGGTCCAATTTTAGTGAAATTTTCATTTTCTAGAAAACTCATTTAAAAAATATAACACATTAGTTCATATAAATATCAAGGAATAAAATATTAAAGGAATAAGAATAAAAACAAAGACTGTTTTAGAATCTTAAAAGTTGTGGCTTATTTTCAGATCATAAATTGAAAACTGCTTTAACATAGTCTGATACCTTAATTTAAAACGTCGTAACTGACGTGCCGAAATTTACAAGAACATACTTGTGACGCTATCGGAGGGCCCCCAACAAGCATATCCGCCCCCGAGTAGGTGCCGTTTCTAAACCCTCACGCAGAGAACAGGCAGTGATCTATATTCTTACCATTTTTGAATCTCATTAAGATTAATCCGACTGCGTATTTTTTTAATCGCTGTTTAGATGCAATGTTCTAAAACATGTTCAAATATCGTTGAACAAAGCGAATTGTTATTTATGTGTAAATCTTTATCAGTATAATACGATTTAACGCTGCAATAGTGCTGCATAAATGCATCCGCTTGTGAAAATCTCAGGATGCAGCAGAAAACATACTTGCTTCCTACCAGCGGGATAAGCAGGCAGAAGTATAAATGATAAGATTAATATTTTCTTTTTTTTCAGCTCAGTAATATGCTAAGGCTTAGTGGTAAACATGCTAAGACTTAATAATATGCTAAGTGTCGCGACTCCTCTTCCAACGAGGACGTAACTAGACACTCGAACTTTTCCACCAATCCAGAGCAGGCATCTTCAGCCAGGACTTTTTAAATATTATTCGAGAATTGGTGGGAAAATAACCCAAAGACAATAATATGTGTAAATGAACATTCGAACTCTCATGAATGTGAAATTATGTATATAATCAAACTTTTCTTAATGTGTATATTTTTAAAGAACCTTTATCAGCATGTAATTAACCATTGCTTTGTTGTAGTTGAGTGGCAACAGTTTGTTGACGCTTGCGCGGGGAGAATGTAAATAAGCAGAGGCGATTTCGCCGCCATCAAATAAAGACGTGTTCGTTCCATTGGCTTTCTCTTCCTTTGAATTGGATATGGATTCAATAATTCTATTTCAGAAAGCGGATCTCCAGCTCTCAACAACGCTCCCTGCCCGTGGAAACCGAGGTAGGCGTAATTTATTTAATTTATGGATTTTACGTCTAAACTATTGTCATACTAAGCTTAGTGGCGGCTCTTCCATTAGGGCTGCAACGCTCCCCGAAACTATTTTAAAACTTTGTTTATTCGGGTATTTTTAATGCTATTTTACTGGTTTTTCTCACTGAAAAGTTCCGCCAACAACGAAAATGAAAATACAAATTCGAAATCGAAGAAAAAGACAGAAAATGCATCAATAAGTAAGAGAAAACAAGCTGGACTATTTCTGAAAGTCCCTCGAAGCACCAAAATTCGCACTCCGCAACTGATAATAGAGGAAACTCCAGTTTCCACCCATTGAGTTGAGTGGTGGCTCGGGCTGCAACCGCCGCAGTCCAGGTTTAGCGAAAAGCCAACTGTTCGATTCACTTTTTTTTTCTTCCAAAACCGGGAATCGCCTTCGCTCTCTTAACTTGTTTTTCTTCGCTTGTTCACGTTCGCGATTATCTGGTTATGGTTTCGCTATCGCGCTCGTCATCATTTGCTTTTTAAAAAAAGCGTTCCTTTTGTATTATAAGAAGTCACACATCGAGAAAAGAGGAGTCGATAATTTCCTAAAATACAATTAAGATAATCGCAATTAAAAATTGAGATATTTAGAAGTGAAACTGTTTTCTAAAAATTATATTTTAGAAAGGTTTTTCAGCACTGATTTTTTTTCTGTGCTGCGAGCCGCCATTGGCTCCAATTATACCACTTATCGTTTTACGAGACTGCTTCAGGGCATTCCATTGGAATAAATGTGAAGTAGGTAGCAAGTATGTATACCAGATATCTATAAAGGGTTTTAGGAACAATTTTTGAATTCGTTAAGCAAATGCCGATTTGAGCCGTTCCGTTGGTCATATCCGCCATTTGTTCTTGGGATAGAATAAAGTCATGATAAACAAATTGATATTCTCGTTTTGATTAACAGGTGATAAGAGTATGGTTGAAATCTACAAGTTGGAACACACTCTTAGTAAAACGGCGCCATCGTGCCAAGTCGCCAAAGCAAGATGGTAAACAAACGACCATCGGTCACAGTTAAAAGTTAATCTTTTTTCGAACCCATTGCCTTTGTGGTTTGTCGTTGCACTATCTCCCGTTTTAAATGTAGAATTTCAACAGAACTACTAGCTTTCCTAGCTCATTGAATGTACGGAATCTGTTACTTTTAATTATTCTAATGAAGCAGGAAAAATAGCTCTCGCGATGCCTGCGGCATCTGAAGTGGGCACCGGGCAAATTTTTTTAACTTAAAAAAACATCAGCGGCTTCGCTTTCAGCAAAGTGGGATCCTAGTAGCTTCGCTAGCTTAGTGAATGTACGGAATCGGCTTCTTTTAATTACTCTAATTTAGCAGCAGAACATTTGCCCTTAGTAGCGTTCAAAACAAGTACAACTTCAAAAATTCCATGCAAACGATTTTTATTACAAGACAAAGAAAAAATCTCTCAATTATATGATCGGAAAAATATATCATCACTAAATAAACCCAAGTTCTATTTGTCATTTATTTACTAATTGAAATCATACTAATTAAAATACATTTTATTATTTAATTAAATATTTAATAAATATTTTAAGTTATTTAAAAATCCGCGTAGTATGTAAACAACTCAAATCACGCAAAACGCTTGCCATGACGTAAGCAATCTAGCCGATGGGTTGCCAATGGAACTAATCCGCTCGATTCCTCAGGTTACCATTTTGGCGAAGAAATCGGTGTGTTCCAACTTGTAGATACCAACCAAGAGTATTTTGTGTATTATACTAATTTATAGTAAAGTATTTTTTACATTATAAATATTTCACATATTTTTAAATGAATACGTTTATTTACATGTGCACTGGTATTACGTCTAGTGCTGATATTTTTTCCGTATTTTTAATTTCTCTCGTATGAGGTTTACATCTGATTTGATATGGTGATAACTGAATTTTTATCTTGTATAAACGTTGCTTTATTGTATTTATGTTTCTCATTTATACGTCGTTTCTTCATAGTCCAGATTCACTCGTAACCATTGTAATAATAAAATTATTTGTTTATACGAGGCATAGCTTCTATTGTACATCGTTTTCCGCGCCTATAAAAGCTGAAATTTCTTCCTTTTCAGTCTGCGAATTGTGATAAAGATATCAGGACTTCGAAATTACTCACTTGATGAATTAATAGAAAACAAATTGAGTTACTAATTTAAGCCAGTGGTGCGCAAACTTTTTTCACATCTCCCCCCCCCCCCCCCCCCCAATTTTCTGTAAAATTTTGTCGCGACCCCTGGATGGACAGTGACACAGTTTTGAATCCTTTAATAAACCGAATATTTATTTCGATCAACGTCAGTTTCAAATTATCGAATTTCCAATTATACAACAGAACAAATAATATTTAATAAAACATACCAATAATTTATCTATTATGCTAATAATCTTTATTATTTAATAAAGCGTACTAATAGATGCTTGGAATATAATTAAAACCATTTCCCAATAGAAATGCAAAATTACGAGGTAAAAAAAATGCAGAATTATTCCAAAAGACAACTTTTAAATGTCACGGGGATTACCAAGCAAAATAGTGCTATACATCTAATACCAATCAGATGATATTTTACAAATTAGTTGCTAAAAGTTTTTCACTTAAAACATAATTTTAAAAAGTTTTGAAACTCGCGTTAAACTTATTCTATACTCGAGTATCTGCATTATTCGTTATGCTT
>BGPR01045907.1:0-12190 GCA_013235015.1 Araneus ventricosus | reverse complement strand
GCACGAAAACCTTTCACATAGTCATTGGATTCTGGGTAACGATAGAATTGGAAATTTTTTAGCTGCGGGGGAAGGGGAATCGGCACCTTCTGTGGAAGTATACGGAAGTTTTAGGGAGAACACTTCGCTGGTTTTGTCAGAGAAAAGATCTACCAATTTGTCATTTTTCCTTGTCGGGAACGAGCCTTCTCTTTTCCATCTCCGTATTTTTATGAGCTTGCAGCAAAAAATAGCTTATTAATTTGTTTCTGAAAGAATCTAATCGTGAGTGATTGGTGACGGTCTGTTGGATCTTCTTTTGATCTGATTGCAGATGTACGTCCGTTTGAACAACATGAAGGTTATTTTGATACCTTCTCTTCATTTTGAACTGGTTATGACGAGGGCGGCGCCTGACTCGAACCCTCTCCAAACTTCCGCACACACCAACAGGGTTGACCCTCGGTGGAAACTCTTCTGATCAGAATCATGATCAAGAGAAGTTTGGAGCGACATAATTTTTAACTTAAACTCACAAAAAATTACTTTGTTAATTTGCTCTATTTTATTAGCTTCAAGAATGCTTGCATTTTTGACGTAACTTACGTCTCTCCATTGTAGGTCTAAATGGGTGTCAGGAAAGGAAAATGTATGACGCTTTTCGTGGTAGTTTTTAACCACTTATTCGCCTAAACCAAATAACATAGAGAGCTGGTTTAGTTTTATTTAACAGAGGAAGGTGGATTACTGTGAAGATCGTAAAAAAATTTTAGAATTCGGAATGACAGTTTAGTACAGAGCGAGCTGCACGTTGGTGAGAAAATCACGAAAATTTTTATGCGTCACAGCGACCGGTCGCGCGCACGAGACTAAAGGAATTCATTCATCGTATGTCGACGAATTTACCAAAAGAATCGATTGAATTACGTCGAATTAAATCGGCTAGTTAACGCTTACAGCTCGCGGCAGACAAATTAACAGAGAGGTTGGTTTTGAGTTTCATTTACACAAGAAAGGTGGACATTGAAGATCGCAAGAATAATTTTAAATTTGGAATGATTGCGTTTAGTACTGTCGAGTTAAAAGTTGGTGAAAATCACGAAGATTTTGCGTTAATGATCAGGCAGTACCGATGCGTTGCACGGTCTCGTAACGGTTATATTAACTAGATTTTAACAGCGCAATCATTCAATTAATTTCATTCAGATTTAATCATTAGATTAAGTTTTAACAAGAAAGGTCATAGAGCAGCATAGGTCAAAAGTCGCAGTGAAGTCCAAGAAGAGTCAATGGTAATCAATTAATTAACTGTCAATTAGTATGGCTGCTAATTGCTTGATTTAATGTAGCTGTCCCTTCTCACTTAATTGAGTTGAGGCTGGTTTTAGTTTCATTTAACAGAGAAGGTCATGTGCTAGGTACATAGGTCAAGTCACATAGAGCTAATACTTTAGTCACATAGAACAACTAGTCACAAAGTCACAGATGAGAGGCAAGTCTACGTTCTTCTTCAATCCCACACAGAGACACAGCCCGTCGATTTTAATTTTTGAAGTCATATAATAATTTTTTTGTGCGAAAATGCGGTTACGAATATATTCAGCGATGAATTTGCACTTTCTGGTCTGAGTTTTATATTTATGTTAAGTAATCTGTTTCTGTAACTTATAACATCGAAGAACACACGTATCAAGGTCAGCATTGCACTCCTTCAGAAGATCTTTGGTAAAAGATATTTTATCCACCAGGGTGCAACACTGTGGTGACATTGACCTAAAGCCAAATGGCATGAAGTCTATTTAATCTTTATTTGTTAATCATCCGTAGATGTTTTAAGAAGCTACAGGAGTGCAGGTTCGTTTCTTTGTGGCAAAAGATAAATGCACTGAACTCTGGAGTGCAGCCTTTGGTTGCCTCTGAGAGTGTGAGAGGGGGTAAATCTTTACCCCTTCTGTGCCCCTGGTGCAGGCAAAATTTTTTTCTACCCCGTTCACTCAACTGGCTATTCAAGTAGTACGTGAATAAAACTGGTGAAAATTTGAGATGGCTCACTACGTCCCCTGTACAACAGTAGGCTCTGTCGGGGAGACCCCTGCCCCTCGTCTGGACTTAACGCCCCTCCTGACGCTGAAATTTATCGGTGGTTCTCGAAGTGTATGGATGAAATGCACTATAGCATCTAACCACCGGTGAAAAAATGGTGCAAATGGACGTACGAACACCATTGACAACGCTCACTGTGGTGGGAAGATCATCAACTTCGACATATGCTTGAGATCGTTGCTCCTCTTCGACATGTGCTTGAGATCACTGTTCTTCTCGACATATGCTTCTTGAGATCGTTGTTCTTCTTCACATATGCCGGAAAGATCGTTGTTCTTCTTCGACATATGCTTGAGATCATATTTTCACATATGCTTTGAGATCGTTGTCTTCTTCGACATATGCTTTATGGATAATGCTCTCTTCGACATATGCTTGACTGCCTTCGACACATGCCTTTGAGACCGTCTTCTCGACAAGGAGACTGCTCCTCTCTATCATGCTTTGAGACTGCCCTGACATGCCTGGAGGATCGTTCTCTTCGACATACTATATCACAGTTTTCCGACACACCGAGACTGCCTCTCTATCATGCCTTTGGAGATCGTTCTCTCAGTTTGAGACGTTTGTTCCTGACACATACGCTTGAGATCGTTGCCCTTCTCTCGACATGCCTAAAACAAGGCACAGGCAACAATGTTGAGACTGCCACCTTCTATCACGCTTGATCGCCGCTCTCAATAGGCGATCGTTGCCTCTTCTTCGACATATGCTTCTTTTGACATCGTTGTTCTTCTTCACATATGCTTGAGATCGTTGCCCTCGACACATATGCTTTTGAGATCGTTGCCTTCTCACATATGCTTGGAGATCGTTGCTCTTCTTCGACATATGCTTGGAGACACTGTTCTTCTTCGACATGGAGATTCTCTTCTTCTCGACATATGCTTGAGATCATGTTTCCTTCGACATAGTTTGAGATCGTTGTTTTCCTTTCACATATATATGCTTTGAGACGTTACCTTCTATCATGATCGTTGTTCTCTTCGACAGGAAAATACATCGCGCTGCTCTTCTTCTATATGCTTGAGATCGTTGTTCTTCTTCGGTATATGTTGATCGTTGTTCTTCTCATATGCCCAGGTCGTTGTTCTTCTTTCGACATATGCCGAGATCGTTGCCTTCTTCGACATATGTTGAGATCGTTGCTCTTCTTCAATATATGCTTGAGATCGTTGTTCTTCTTCGACATATGCTTGAGATCGTTGTTCTTCCTTCTCGGACATGCTTGAGATCGTTCTTTCTTCTTCGACATATATGCTGAGATCGTTATTCTCTTCGACATATGCTGTTGAGATTGTTGCTCGCGTGAAGGCAAGCATTCCCTGCGAACCGACAAAACAGAAGAATTCGCAAAGGATGGATACTTTGAAATGTGCGGTTATCAATGTTAGATTTCGGCTTTTTTTTCATTATCTTTCAAAAAATAACAGTTTATTACGTGTTCAGGGCCTCAATCATAAATTACTTTTGTCAGATAGTAATGTTTTGCATCACTATTACCTTAAAATTCAGCAATAACAACCATTTCAACAACTATACATATTTTAAAGTTTGTTGCTAAATTTAATTTATTATAAGTATTAATAAGAACGAACTAATGGTCACCGGAAGGTATTAATAAACTTTATATATGTTTCTTTGCGCGCGGGATCCAAATGGGACTAATCAATAGCTAAAGTCCGGCAAATATAAAGATCCATAATAAATCTAAAAAATAACCAGTAAATTAAATTGAGGGCATTAAAACCACAAAGAATTCTGCTTTTCAGTACACAATAAAAAAGTATTTTTAATGAAAAAATTTGACGTGAGGCTGTCTCTTGAGAACGGCCGCTGGGATTGAGGAGCGTGACTTTACCTGTCTTACTCAACCAGACCAGAGTAGCTCTATGTGACTTTCATACTTCGTCTATACCGGACTATTGGGGTCTAGTGTGATTATGTGAACGGCCCATGTGTTATCTTCAGATTTTCACCAACTTGTAACTCGACTGTGACTTAAACCGTCATTACAAATTCTGTCTATTTTTGGTGACTACTATCCTAATTCCTTTCTCTGTTAATCCTAATCTAAAACCAACTCTCCATGTTGTTTGCTGCAGGGTGCTTAACTTACCACAAAATTCGACGTAATTCAAATTCTGAGTAATATTTCGCGCGATCGATGAATGAATTGTTCTCAGTCTCGTGCAGTGCTGATCGCTGTGACGTCATCAGTCAAAATTTTTATGATTTTCACCAACTTGCAGCTCTCTTTTTCAGACTAAACCATCATTGGCAAATTCTAAAAATTCTTTTTGCAATCTTCATATTATCCACCTTTCTCGGTTAATGAAACTTAAAACCAACTCCATGTTGGTTTGGTTGCGTTAAGTTAATCACCCGACGTAATTTTTCTCCGACACACCATTAGACCACTACATGGAGAGACGCCGTCACTTGCTGAATTTATTTTTAAGGAGAAATAAGATAAGTATTACACGATTGAGTTACCTTTTCTTAATTTTAAAATTTCACTCCATCTGAAATTGCAAACTCGGATTCAAATTATTGAGCAGCGAACCTAAAATTCGAAAAAAGTGAATTGAAATGCACATTTGCTGGAAGTCAAGTCTTCAAACTGGAACACAAAGGTTTCAAGCCGGGTACTTACTTGCCACTGGGAAGAGAAAAAACAACAAGAAGGGGAACACAAAATAAATTGATAATGAATGTTTTCTCTTCCTTTGAATGGAACAGATGGCTTTCTTCCGTTATATATAAATAATACCGCAAAGCAAAGAAATCACTAAAGTCGAATCCTGCTGCAATTTTCTCAGCGCTTTCTTCCCAACAGGCATTTTGCGAAACCCACCCATTGTACTGAGAAATGAAGAGAGTTTCGAAATGGCGGAGTAGAAAAATAAGCAAAACGAATAATAGTACTTTCTTTCATGCAAACTTTACCAATTTACCAAATTTGTAACCTACTTTTCCATCAACGCTTGTTTTATTTCAAAGGAGTCTTTCATTACAGAGCTAAAAATGTCTTTATGTCCGACGCTTTTACGCGAATGTATACTCAAAAGAAACTCGTGAACTGGTCTTCGGTAGATTTGACTAAACAGTTTTATAATACGATTAAGGGGGGAAAAACATCGGTCTTCAAGGCTTACAACATTTTATCTTGTTCGATATTTATTTGCGGAATAACAGGATTTAAATTAGGTTATTAAATATAATAAAAAATAACGTTCTTTTTGTAATCAAAAAGAATTGTACAAAAGATAACAGAACATTATTTTTATTAAATATATCAAAAAAATAAATTCTTTTGTAATCAGAAGAATTTACAAAGACGTAAGGAGAATATTAAATATAATAAAATAACGTTCTTTTAATCAATTTTATTATGATTCCTTAAAAGAAGCTTTATTAAATATAATAAAAAAAAAAAACGTTCTTTGTAATCAGAAGAATTTACAGAAGACAGTAAAAGGAACATTATTTTAAATATAATAAAAAAATAATATTACTTTGTAATCAGAAGTTATTTATGTAAAATTTTGCGGTGTTTCGGTATTGTTCCTTCATGGCATTTTGCACGATATCGAGGTTTTTAAACCGTGGTGGATATCGAACTGACGCCATAGCAACATTTACATTATTTTTGCAGGTAAATGTCGCCGGGCAAAATTAAGGCGTAAAATTACAAAGCTCGAGATGTGTTCAGTTCTGATTAATTTTGAGTCGTTTTGATAAATAAAACTTATTTGTAAAGATTGTGCCTGATGGTTGATTTATTGAAGTTTACATGTTGTTTTATCGTCAAAATACTACTCAAATTGGTACTGACCGTAGGCCCAATGCCCTGCTTTCAAAGTCCCGGTTCATATGCCTCACTCTTTGAAAGGATTTGTTCTAATGCTAGCAGTGAAACATATTGTACATTGTTGTATAAAGAGATTAACCGCACAGCTCTGGTCCGGACGGTGGCGTGATGAATCCAAGTTTTACTGTTAAATGGTTATTATTTTGTTCTTCGTGGAAAATCTCTAAAGACTGGCGGGAATTAATGGGATCTTAAACGGATTCTTTTCTTTTGAAGTTGCTCATATATCTGGCTTCAGTTATGAAAGAAATTTCGCACACATGTACAGTAAAATTTAATATAAAACACTATATTTCCCAATATACCCTCAAATTTACTTCTAAAGCCATCATTAATACTTGTAAATGATACATCGGTAAGGTTCTGTTCTGAATAATTAATGAAAATCCTGCGTGTTATAAGCAAAAACACATGCGGAAAACATTTTGGGATTTTAGAACCATTTATATCTTCCTAGTCATTTGTGTTATGCTTACGAAAAGGACATTTAAATACATAATACATAACCAGTACCATTATCAGTTTTCTTGTGGGAATGGATGGGTGAAACTCCATTTCTTCCTTCATCCATTTCTTAGTGGTCCCCCCCCTGAAGGCCTCTGCAGACCGAATCTTCACTGTAATATGTATGGTGATTTGGCTGAATGTCGCACGATCTCCAGGACCGATTTTAAACATACTGTATTGTAAATTTTCTCGTGACGCAATGAATGCCTTTAACTTTTGTGTGCCAGTGTATTTCAAAGCCCCCATTGCACTTCAATTTGAGAGAGAGAGTTTTCATAACTATATGAATAACCTAAGTAGCAAAGGTTTCCTTTTTCTTACCATTAAAATTTTTCATCGACGTTAGTCGATCTTCGAGAAGACCCAGAAAATAAATTACAGTATATCTCCACAACGAAGTTCCCACAGCCAATCTTTTAAACTATATGTCCTAAATTAATCGAATGTTAAAATAACATTCAAAAATATTCTCCACATATAACCAACGAAGTGGTTATTCCCCATAACGAATTTTTCAGACCTTATCTTTTCGATTTTGCTTTCAGAAGAAAGTTGTTAATTTCTGGGCAAACGTTCACATCAGTACTCTGAGTTTCTGGAACCACTGCATTGTTCATTCATGACAATCATTGGGATAACAAATAGAATGCTAAGGTAGTGTACGCAGTTGTGGGGACCTACTCTGCTGCAGAGCAGCATTTACGGGCGTCATGAATCGGGGTGGAAACAAAATGGATGATAATAAGCATTTTATGTTTCTCCGTACTAGTACATACATTCTCTAAATTGGTGAATTGTCTTCGCTTTTGAGCATTTTATTTGCCAGCAAAAAATTAAAGGATTACAAATTTATACTAAATATTACTTCATTTTTTAATTCGAAAGTCACTAAATATTTTTAACCAGACAAATATGTAAATGTTTATAACATTTACTTAAATAACTGCAAAATCTCTAATCTCCGTATACGAAATTTTCTGTGAGCAATCTTTTCAAACTGTTCCAAGCGATTCGTTAGATCTCCACTGCATATACTAAACCATAAGTCATCCTTCGAATGGCGATCACAATTCAGTAGTTAAGAAGGAGGTCTAAGCAGCCATCAACATTCATAATCAGTCTAGTTAGCCAAGATTATACTGATCACGCCCTCGTCAGTCACCCCCTCGGAAGTTACGTCAAATGTCATCAACAACTGCAAACATCCTGCACAAAGTGTAATGATAAAGGTTGATATGAAGGGAATGATCACATAAAAGAAAGATCGGGCCGATTTCCCTGTCCACATGAGAAAACAACAGAGTGATAGATTTCTGGCTTTACACCCGGCGAAATAGCAAACCTGAGTCTTAAAACGGCAGCAACGCCCAGGTCGCGGTTTTGGCGTAATCGAATAGGATTGCCGATTAGCAGCGGGATCTCCCAGCGCAGTGGAGGTTACCACGACGTGGTGAGTAAATCTGGCGAGAGAAAACAGCGCGCCGTACTGGTGGTCGCGCCTGTCAGTTACCATCCCCCAGGCAGAGCGCTTGAACAATTTTAATAAAAATGGTCTCATCTGCTGCCTTCAGGAGATGTTTATTGGTAATTGATATGTATCTGGCTGCGTGGGAAGAATAAAATAACGGTCTGCAAGCCGGGAAGGCGAAGGCGGCGGCGGTTCCCTTGTCCCGAACAGCAAGGAGAAGAACATCCGTCCCTGAATTCATGAGGGTTGGTGCTACGAGGGATGCAGGTCCACCAACAGAGTTTCCAACAAGGTGTCATCACAGGGTTCCCTTTTTGTCTGAGAACGTTTCTGCATCAATACCAGAGGGATGAGGATGGGAGAGAATGACTCTTTTTGATGAAGCTTCCAAACAAGGGTGATACCACATGCACAGGTTTCTTTTGGTTTCAAGAAGAATCTGCTCTCAACCTCTTCAATACTGTGAGGATAAAAGAGGATGGGAGAGAGAATTTTGAGAGCTTTCCAACAAGGTGTGTCAGTATGCAAGGGTTTCTTTTGTCTGGAGAGCCTGTCCTTCATCACGAGGAGGTGAGAGGATGGGAGAGAATGTGACTTGAGAGGCTTCTTCACCATGTGTCACACGTGAATAGGTTTCACCGGAGAAGAATCACTGTCCCTCTTAAATGTCATCACGAGAGATGATGGAGACGAATTTTTGAGAGTTTCAACAAGATGTCACAACGCATGGGGTTTCTTTCGTTCGGAGAAGAACGTTTCTGTCCTCTAATAACAACAGGAGATAAAAAGAGGATGGGAGAGAACGCACTTTGAGAGCTTTCCCAACAAGGGTGTCACAATGTTTTGTCTGGAGAAGAACGTTTCTGTCCCTCTTCAATATCACGAGACAAAGAGAGGATGGAGAGAATGCGACCTTGAGAGCTTTCCAACAAAATACACGCATAAAGGTTTCTTTTCTTTGTCTGGAGAAGAACGCTCTGTCCCCAATATCAAATGAGGAGACAAAAAGAGGGACAGAGAGATGACTTTATTCAAGGTGCCTACACCAGTTTCTTTGTCTGAGAATGTTTACTAATATCACGAGACAAAAGAGACGGTAGAGACTTTTGAGAGCTTCCAACAAGGTGTCACACGCATAGGTTTCTTTTTGTCTGGAGAAGAACTGTCCCTCTATATCATCAATGAGATAAAAGAGGGATGCAACGTGACCTTTGAGAGCTTTCCAAAACAAGGTAATGTTAATGCTAAGGTTTCTTTGTCTTGGAGAATTGTTTCGCCCCTCTAATGAGGATAAAAAAGAGGATGGGAGAATGCGACTTTGAGGAAGCTTCCCAACAAGGTGTCGCCACGCACAGGTTGGTCTGAAGAATGCTCAGTCCTCTGTCATCACGAGGATAATAGAGGTGAGGAGAGAAGTTCATTCTTGAGCTGCAAACAAGGTGCTCATATAGTTTTCTTTTGGGAGAAGAACGTTTGTCCCCATCGCCAGAGGACAAGTGAGGGTGGGAGAGAAGACTCATTCACCAAAGGTGTCACATGCATAGGTTTATTTTGTCCAGAGAACGTTTTCATTCCTTCATTATCAGGTTGGAGCTATGAGATGAGGGTGGGGAGACTTGACGAGAGCTTTCCAACAAGAAATCACACGCATGGTTCTGAAATCTTAAGTTTGACTGAGGAAAATTGCTCTCCGCTCGTAACTTCTTAATCATTATACTGAAAAAACTCTCAGTAAAAGAAACACAGATAATCCTATGATACTACGACATATGGAAACCCTCTGCGCACAGTGCCAATCATTTTGATTTTACTAAAATAGGGTGAGGCGAAAGCGGAAGGAAGAGATGCTTATTTTTTTACCTCAAGCAATATATAGAAACACTATGTAATGTTTCAGATTTTAAAAAAAAAATTTATCCTTCAAGAAGAAAATGAATATCATCGGAAAGAATTGGCAATTTCATTTCATATGGAAAACCAGACGTCTAGATATGTCATCAAATGCCTGACACCCACCATACCCATCTCGGGATATATTGCAAATAAACTTAGCAGAGTCCCTCAGCAATACGTAACCTAATAATGAGTAGTGATTGAAAAATATCTAGGCAAAGAATGAAATTCAAAGAGATGCGTAACGATTTTCCTCTCTTACCGGCTCAAGGACAAACTGACGTAATTCGCTACTCCGTAATGAAATTCCTCTCCGTTCTTCCAGTACGCATGCGCGTGGAGATAACGGATTCACTTCAAAAGTAAAAGTAAATTATACGGACCGACAGACAGTCAACCCTTTGACGGATTTGGTCCAAAATTTTATATGGACCTACATTCATGACGATAAAACCGTGTACTAAATTTTATCCATCTAGCTATTCAAGTTTTTGAGTTATAGCGTTCGCATGACCTCGAACATACAGACAGACAGACTTCCCGTTGACGGATTTTGTCCAAAATTTGATAGAAACCTACAAATTATGTTTAAAGACCACATACCAAATTTCATCCCCGTAGCTCTAATAGTTTTCGAGTTATCGTGTTTACAGACAGACAGACATAATTCCCAAATTGTGTTTTTCGGACTCAGGAAGGTCTAAAACGTGGAGATTCGTCAAAATCTCGAGTTCGAATTTTTTGACGATTGCAATACTTTCTCTCTGTATACTTCGTATACGAAAAAGTAAAAATCGGTGGATTTTGCTATGCAGTGAAATAGAAGCCATAACCTCTCGAGACCGCTCGTCCAATTAAATGGATATTTGTGTTTTATTGACCAAAAGAGTTTCTTTCGATTCAAAGCCCTTAAATCCCGATACTTTGGATGTGTACTCTCATTTGTACTCTCATCTGTTAATTATGTATACTTAATTATATTAATTGGTTAATTTACTAATCAAATTAATCAATATAAATCGATGAGTTAATTATATATAATGTTATATAATTATATCGAGAGTATTAATCTCGTTTTCTTTGAAAATTGGTCGAAAATTATACCTTTGGGTCTCAAGAGGATGTTACTGACCGAGCGAAGAGAGAAATTCCTTCAAGCCAACTGTTCGGCATTTCGTTTATTGGTCAGCAAATTTGCCTTTTACACAGTTATGTACAAACACTTTGTTCCGTTTTCTTCGACTTTTTCTTGATTATAAAACTACATTTTGAAAGACTGAAATAATGACGCTGAAAACAAAAACAAAACAAAACCAGGAAGATAGGTATTAACTCAGTAGAGTACAACAACAATAACAACAAAAAAAAATTGCAAAAATAGTTGATACGAGGATTCACAATAAAAAAGAAAAATGTAGCATTTAATTGCACCATTCAAAAGCTCTACTGGAAATCAATGCGTGTAGCGTAAGCAAATGCCACAACATAGTTACATAATATGACAAAACAGAGAGAAGAAAGAATGTAAAATTTGATCAATTTGCAATTTGAGACTGAATGCTAATTCATTCCGAATCGAATCTGGCATTACTATTCCAAATATGGAGACGACCCCCCTCCCGTGGAAACCGCAGATCGGGCCAGTTCCGAGTGACGAGTAATAATACCCTAATAACAGGATACGCAGAGGCAGAAGGTGTCCCTCACCTGACCCTTTGTCACTTAAACAAACACGCCAAGGACCACCGGGGCGCGATTTTTCCCTCTTTATCCCTAAACAACATCGCCAAGCGAAGCCTCCTTGGCACGCCGATTGGCTCGTGTTTCGTATGTCCTGCTGCTTGTAGTCCGCTTTTGGCTCGTGTTTCGAATGTCCTGCTATAGTCCGCTTTGGCTCGTGTTTCGAATGTCCTGCTATAGTCCGCTTTGGTCTTGTTAGTCTTAAGAGATGCGGTACCCTAACAGGAGGACACTCTGTATTGCGCTTCCAAAGAGTTTTCGCTAGCATTTTTGACGCAAAAAGTTTGCTAAATGTCTTCTCTGGTCGAATTCCAATTCACACCAAACACCCATTTATACAAGCAAGTCAGTGAAGCTGCATAAAAAACCGTAAGTGTGCGGAAACTAGGCTGGTTAATCTTGATGCGCCCTGTGGAAATTACTCGACTCTCTTTGCGTTATTAAAAAAATGACTTTTGAGTCGTTCTTTATGGATATGCAATAATATTTATCGGTGTGGTCTCCAATCAGAAGCTCTGATGTAAGGAACCCCCGACGATAATTTGTGGGCGCCCTGCATTTTGGGAGTATTTACCTTCTTGCCGAGCATTCCTTTTGCAACGGCTACCCTTACTTGATGGGCATCT
>BGPR01045906.1:0-12190 GCA_013235015.1 Araneus ventricosus | reverse complement strand
CCATTAAGATTCCGGTGCTCATTTCTTTTTCTTTTGCAAATTTTCCTTAAAAAAAAGACAAAAAATAAGGATTGTATATCTAAAAAGACAAAAGAGAGAGATAAGAGAAGATTATATATCTAGAAAGACAAAAGATAAGAATTGAATAACTACAAAGACAAAAGATAAAGATTATATATCTAAAAAGACAAAAGATAAGAATTGAATAACTAAGAAGACAAAAGATAAGGATTAAATATCTAAAAGACAAAAGATAAGGATTGAATATCTAAAAAGACAAAAGATAGGAATTGAATAACTAAAAAGACAAAAATTAATAGAAATAATTTATTTGTTGTGAGCAATTGCAGCATCATGCAGGGAAAAATTGCCACCACCGGATTCTTACTTCTTATCGTAGTCTGCTATTATTTTTATTATTTTCAACTCGCTCTTCCTCAATTAAAAATTCCCTTTATTAGTATTTATATCTATTCAAAAGCCAAATACATCAGAATTTAAGGGAAAATTCCATTACAAAATTGCAACCTTACAAACATTAAATAAGTAAAGTAAAACAAAAGTGCATGAAAAGAGGATAGTTTGAGGATTCTAGCCTAGAAAGAAGACATTTCTGGCACCAAGACAAAGTGGCATTTTCATATACTCAAAGCAAAGTCATCTTCACGCTGGAATTCTCACCAAAACACAGTGACACGTAGTTTCACTCTCAGTAAAGGATATCCAACAGTCTCAGAACAAAACAATAGAAAAATATGAGAAGCTTCTCTGCCCTACAGGGTTAAATCGTGGACAGCGGATGATAGATGTCTCGATATAAGCGGCAGTTTTCAAAACTTCGATGGATCGAATGGCCTTTTCGTGTCACTTTGACGCTGTTCCGGAACGGTCCCAGAGAGGAAAGGAGAAAAGAATTTATCAACATTTTCAGTGATTCCAAACAGATGTAGAAAGGATAGAAAAGCGCGTTTACAGTTGTGTTCTTTCCTGGAAAGAAAAGAGGGATTTTATAGCATATAGGTATTGTGTGCATGCGAAGTATACAAGGAGAAAGTATTCTAATAGTCAAAAAATCGATTAAAATTGTTATGTGTTTTTTTATTTCTCGTATGCAAAGTATTCATATAAAAAGTATTGTAATAGTTAAAAAATTCGACCAGCAGATTTCAATGAATTGACACTTTTTACAGACGCCTGTCCGAACATGCACTTTTTGAAAATGACAGTCGGTCTGCCGGTGTACACGATAATAAAAAAAAACTGAAAGAGTCAGACAGATGAAATTTGGTATACGGTCAGTACATCAAAAATGTAGTTTTTCCTCCAATTATGTGCGAAATCCATCTAAGGGAAGTCTGTCTGTCTGTCCTTGTGCATTTGAACACAATAACTAAAAATGCAAACTACATTAACACTTTAATCACGAGATGAGTTTTTCTTCTAGCCCTTGAAAACCTGGAGTGTTTGGAGGAACCGCCATGAATTGGACTCTCCCAACCTGGGTGGTCACTTACCTCACAACACTACCCCTGCTACAACCTTCCCTTAAGGCGCACGGAAATAGACTTTGGTTGTGAAGAATAATTGGACCCCTACCATGCTTATCTCCTAAGCAATCTCAGAACCTCACCTCCCCTCAAAAGCAGCCAACAGCCTCAGACCGGACTTCGTTGTTGTTAAGGGGAAATTTTTAGACCGCTCGGGATCGCCTCACTCAGTGTGAGAGGGTTAATGAAATTAAAATGTCGTTTCATGATTAGAATTGTAGATATACATAAAATTTTGGGCTATATTAGTCTAAGGGATGACCATATACCGGTATGTATCTTCAGGCACATGGGATTATACTAACTAAGCAACGCAGCGACTTAGATGAATGAAATTTTGTATAAGATCTTGTAACAAAACGTGTAAACATGTATCAACGTTTGGACCCAATCGTAGGAAGAAAGACTTTCAAACTGCATGCTCATTTTTCTTATTTGTACTACAGAGCACAAAAAGCGCCAAATTTTGTCAGTATGCACTACGTACCCGTAACAGAATTTAAGCACTTGATTTACTTGCGGACACTGACCCTTCCTCTGTAATGGGCCATGGGAATATAGACTCTTATAAGTAGAAATGAACAAACGCATTATAACGTGCTGTTATGCGAAAAATTTGAGGGCAGGTGATTTTGGTTCACACGTTCACGCCGGCGCGTACCAGCAGTGGCTTGTATTTAGATGTCCCATCAGGCGGCGCGTACCACCGATGGCTCGCACTGATATGTCCCATCAGGCGGCGCATACCAGCAGTGGCTTGTATTTAGATGTCCCATCAGGCGGCGCATACCACCAGTGGCTTGCACTTGAATTTTTCATCAGGCTGTGTGTACCACCAACAATTCAGTTCGTTTAGCAACTAGAAAAAATTTCCATACACACTGGCATACAAAAGTTAATGAACATTTCGTAAAATGCGAGAAATTTGCAATTAATTAAGGAAACTATTTTCCAAATCAGTTCTGGAGAATTGTGTGACATTCAATACAGTATCATATACATATTACAGTGAAGATTCGACCAGGAGGGCAATTAGGGGGACCACCAGAAGGGGATGAAGGCGAAAATGGAGTTTTACCCACCCTGTTTCACAAAAAGGTGATAACGAGATGTAACTTTTATCAATGGTTATAGTTTAATGTGCATAATGTTTATATGCATTTTCGTAAGCATAGCACAAATTTTCGGGAAGATATAAATGTTTCTATAAAAAAAATCCAAAATTTTTCCGCATGTGTTTTGCTTATAACATGCAGAGTTTTCATTCAAATTATTCGAAATTTGCACAACTTTTGACAATATTTTACAGAAGTATTGTTTTATACTTTGAAGTAAATACATTTAATATTACAGGAAATATGAGTGTTTGTACTAAATAATTTTTTACTGCGCATGTGCAATAGGTATCGGAATTTTTCTTTCATAACTTCAAAGCCAGATATATAGAGCAACTTTGAAAAAGAATTCCATTTGAATCCCATTAAAATTCAGAAAGCTGTTGGCATTTCAGTGAGGTGAATTTCAATCTATCTTTAAGGCAAGCTAAATGATGAAGGTTCTTGCACAAACTGATATTTTTAAAATTTGAATCTTCTAACAGTAACATTGAATTTTAGTAAAATTGAATATCCTGAATACCATGGACTCTTATAAATTAAATACATTATTTATTCGAGAAACCATAAATACTTTAAAAAAGAACATCCAAGAAATCACTGAAAGACGCAACTCTGAAACAGTGGATGTGACAAGGCGTATTAGTAGTAACAAGAATATATCTTGCAATATCTCGACGAAATCTCTCAATATTACACAATATCATAAAATATACCGTAACAGTTTTATTCGGTTTACTTGGAAATAAAAAAAGTATGAAATATCAAAAGTGATTTGGATATTTTAAGGATTGCCTGAAATTGCATTTCACGAATAGACTCAAAACTTGAGACTTTACTTTTAACAATGCAATAATTTCACTGACTGTCGTATGTCACAAAGTTATGCTACATTATCCTCCAGAGTTGAAATAATTATCATTTCTAGAAAAGGTCTAATGCAAATAAATTTGTGGTAAAATTATCACAAGAATGAAATAAACATTAGTTCCTTCTGTTAGAGGGCATACGACTCATACACATCGAAAATATGGGGTGAAAACTGTCAAATTCATTACATTGTATGTCTGAAACAATGCTATTCACAAACTCACTTTTTAATTATAGTACACACATTTTCAAACCTTTATATTTGTATGTTTTTATTTGAGAGTGTAATAAATATGGGTAAAATATTTGAGGAAAAAATGAGATAGCCACATTATGCGCATGATTACGGAAAAAATATTTGTCTAAACACAATATTTTGAATATCTAAGTAATCGAAACAGTCTGTTTAAGAAACTGAACCACAATTTATTAATATTTAAATTTTATTTCTATTTTATATAACAACTTAAAATAAAATGTTAAGAATATTTAAAATTTCAACTTTTCTTCCTCCCCCCCTCCAAAAAAGCTTCTTTGGAGAACGTATGTACCAAAATTGCGCTTCAATTTGTAGAACATAGCAAAATACATATTCAATAAAAGTTTTATATAAAAATATTCTATTGTTTTTGAGATATTGGGAGCGCAATATAAAAAAACCACATTTTCAGATATAGCGCTTTAAAGATATGACCATTTTTAATGTTTACGTTGAACAGCTGATATATTTATCTTCATAACTTTCATTATTATTGGAATTTTTTAACGCGGGTTGTTTTAAATTTTTCCGAAAAGACTGGGGAATAATATATATTTTTTTTCATAAAATCGAAAATTTTCGAAGTAACAGTCATATGTACCCTTCTAATAAAACATCGCTTTCTCTCTCTATATTTTTCTTTTCAAGCTTCAGCTCAAAATTAAAAATGTAAAACATATTCACTTCATGTCTTCTACACAACATAGAAACATTAGTGATAAATTTAACAGCATCTGAAAGATAAAAAGGGAAGGTTTCTTTCGTCTTCCATCTTATATCTTTTGTAGTATTGCGAACTGCATCCATCATACACTTTAAAGATACAGTATATTTATTAATATCTTGTAATACAAGGAAAAGATCTGCAATAACTCTATCATATACAAGGTGTATGGATTCAATACCTATATAAATATTAACCAGTGAAGTCATTTTCTCTCCCAACAAAGCAACGTTCGAACCATTTCTGATCAATGTGAAACGTTTTATTGACATCGATTGAATTCGTTCAAAATCGGAATAAATTTTGTGAGGGAAAACACAATTCCACCATCAACATTCAAGTGACCATGGCACTCGAAAGCATTCGAATTCGAGAGAAGCAGGGAATTTTACGAGCTGAGTCAAACCAGCTGTGGTTGTCAAGCTGTCAATATGAATGATATAGTTCATCACGACTATTCAATTACGTTCGTCGCCTCTCCTTCTGCGAAGGCTTTGCAATTTAATTACACATCGAACGCTTCTCTCATCAATTTTACTCAAAATGATACTTGGAGCAAGACTGTAGCAGAGTTATGGAGCGTTTATGGCAAAGATCAGGTTATACGTTTGCTGCGGACGAAAGTGCATTTTGCTCCCAGCGGTTGACCGTGGTTCTGTGGTATTGGTATTGGAACTATAAGCGA
Organism: Araneus ventricosus; assembly: GCA_013235015.1. Classification (NCBI taxonomy): domain Eukaryota; kingdom Metazoa; phylum Arthropoda; class Arachnida; order Araneae; family Araneidae; genus Araneus; species Araneus ventricosus. The sequence goes on along the minus strand of BGPR01045906.1, from coordinate 6,990 downwards.
ATTATTATATGGGCTGAAGATCTTTATGCACCGCTTAAGATTCCGATCTCGTTATAAAAGTGTAAATGATTTACGTTTTGGACAAGGAGGAAAGATGTTACGGATAAATTTAAATTTTTCGATGATTATGTGTTGGAAGTTGCTAGAAGATTAATATAGTGGTAAGCTAAGAACTTGTGTTTAGTCAAAAACTTTAATGGTCCTTTAGAAGGTTGAAAGCATGACGCTTCGCTTTTCAGACGTCATGTAAGTACAAAGTAACTGCCATTATCTTGATAAGGGCTGTAGATTTAATTAACTATGATTACATACATATGCCATATTTTAAGTTTTTAACTTTCTTAAATAATTTTTAACGACCCCTCATTTTTAATTGCTTCTATTTCCATCGTAATAAGCGCACTACGACTTTCATTTCGAGTCACGAGTCTTCCGGGAAAATCCCCTTTTTACCGTATATAAACTCTCGGTGCATTGTTAACTGCCCTTTTTGATTCAAGCATGTAAGCTGACAACAACAACGCGCCGCTCGGTCGTAACCTCTTCAGTCATGGTCATGAAACTACGCATATTTTCAATGATTGAATAAAAGACGATGGAATCAACTAAAGTCTTTTCCTTGACTCAGATATTCTGCATTTCACCTTTAATAAAAATGTTGCATATATATTTTCTACAAGAATGTTCTATTTACTTTATAAGAAGAATTTTAAACAAAAACGTTCCTGTTTGGAAGGATGGATGCAGAATGTATGACATTTATATTGTCAAACAGGTCATCATGGAGCTACGCGTAAAATGATCCCTTTACCTATGAAAAGGTAACTTATCTTCAATGACTGAATAGAAGAAGATGGAATCAACTAAAGTTTTCTCTTTGACATTTCTACATTTACATTTCACCTTTACTATTCTCTACATTTCACCTTTAATAAAGATGTTGAATGTATATTTTATACAAGAATGTTCAATTTACTATATTAGAAGAAGTTTTAACCAAAACGCTTTTGTTTGGAAGACTGGATGCTGAATATATGACATTTATATTGCCAAACATGCCATAAATGTGCTCATTGCTCATAACTTCAATCAGACTTATAGATATATTGATAACTTTAAATTTTACGAATACGTTATTTTAATGGAACAATAGTATGCTTTTCAAGCATTTTAATGCAATCATGTGAGAGTTTTCAAATTTAAATTTCTAAGCCTTCTTTTCAGTTTTAAAACATAAATGTAAAACTTATTTTGCAGTAAAAGCTTAACTCTTTAATACCTAGGCCACTTTTTTCTTCTAGCTCCTTTAAACCCGTCTAATTTGAGGGGGGCTAAGACATGAATTGGACTCTCCCAACCTCGGTGGTCATTTATCCCACAACCCCACCCCTGCTGTAACCTTCCATTAAGGCGCAAGGAAATGGGCTGTGGTGGGCAAGGATAATTGGAACCCTAACACGCTTATCTCCTAAGCGATCTCATAAACTCACCTCTCCTCAAAAGAAGCCAACCACCTCAGAAGAGCCTTCGTCGTCGTTAAGGGAAAATTTCTATACCGCCCTGGGCCGCCTTGCTCGGTATTTGAGGGTTAAGCAGGAGTTATAATTCCAAAATTGTTGCATACGTAAAATGTATTATTTATATAATACATTTTTTGTTAACTTTAAAAAAATTTCTTTCTTTCTTGTGAGGAAATTAACCTCGTATGTTACAAAAGAACATAAATTTGATGAACTGAAACACAGTAGTTCAAGTAAAAATATTATCTTACACACATAAATATTTTTAAATAATCGAGTTACTATCGTTTGTTTGCATTTCTAATACTTTTTCTAATTGCAAAATAGGCTTTCAGTGATTTAATTCTCTTCTAAAAAATATATATTCATCTTGTTACAGTATTTCAGAGAGAATTACGTACAAAAATAAATTATTACACAAGATTTTTGCTTTCGAGTTTTTGATGGTAGTCTTGCGAGCTCTGAAATTTTCACCATAATTTTTATGAAAGCCTTAGTGATGTTCCACCTTTAAAATGGCACTTAAATTTACATAACCGCGGTGAAAAAAATATTTTTAGCGAAAAATATTCACGCGTGGGAAGATCAACATTCTGAAACCAGAGTCCTGTCGTTCTAAATGGAATTTTAAGTGATATTCATTTTAATGGCGCATTAAATTAAAAGCAAGTATAAAAACATCGTATCAAAAGATTCTGATTATGCAAGCAAATTGCTCAAAACCAAATCAAACAGAATTCCTTTACTCTTATTTTGCAAGAATCTCTGAATAGCATTAATTTATATATGAAAACTTTTTTCTAAATTATCCATATTAGTGTGGTAAAAAATAAAATGTTAAACTGTTATTTCCTTCTGTTGCGTCATTGTTATAATGTGATACAAATTAATTTTAAATATAAATAATTATTATAATTATAAATGTAAAAAAATGAATGATAATAAATAAATAATGCATTATTTTTAATTCATCAATTTAAATTAAATAATTAATTTAATTTATCACATTTTTCTCTTATAATGAGCTCCAAATACGTTTTTAGAAAAACTTATCAAGATGAATCTTTTTAGTATGTACCGTTTCCAGAACTAATAAAAGAAGTTACAAACAAAGAAGTTCCTAATAAAAGAAATTACTAACAAAGAAGTTCCTAATAAAAGAAGTTACTAACAAAGAAGTTCCTAATAAACGAAGTTACTAACAAAGAAGTTCCTAATAAAAGAAGTTACTAATAAAAGAAGTTCATAATAAAAGAAGTTACTAATAAAAGAAGTTCATAATAAAAGAAGTTCATAATAAAAGAAGTCCATAATAAAAGAAGTTCATAATAAAAGAAGTTCATAATAAAAGAAGTTCATAATAAAAGAAGTTATTAATACCGAAGAACTTACCTCGACTAATAATAGAAGCGAATGTGTCTGTTATCTGTTTTGTCCTTCTGTCTGCCTCTTGAAAATCTATAGGGCAAATCACTGCACCGAGAGCTAAAACATCTTTGAAATTGTTACAGTAAAGTAAAAAGACGTGCAAATCCATATTTAAGAAGTGGCAGGGATTAACCCTTTGCGGACAGGTACGGAGTATAGAGTGCGCCAGTGGATTTGTACCATTAGCTAAATAAAAACTATCGAAGGTGGAGATGTCACTACCCCTGTAACCTCGTGCTAACATTCCTCCTACTTGCTACAATAGTTTCAACTGACAATGAATCAGTCAGTTCGGTCTGATTGCGCTTCAAAGTGAATGAAATTCTCTTTTTATGCCAACCAGTCTATCCTGAAACGGTGGGAAATTACCCCTATAGAGCAATATTCGGCTGTTTTGGAAGAATTAAGCAAGAAAATACCAGCTGAGTGCGAATATGGTGACATTAAATTTCGATGGAGAAGTGACTGAGTACAGCGACCAAGAAACTGATTTTGAGACTGATGTGGAGGACAATCCAGTTCACGAAGAATATAGCGACTGAAACTCAAACACAAATGTTTGTATCATCCATCCATTCAACCTCAGTTCACGATGAGTATAAGGCGACTCAAACTCGAACACAAATGTGCGTATCATCCATCCATTCAACCTCAGTTCACGAAGAGTATAGGCGACTCAAACTCGAACACAAATGCGCGTATCATCCATCCATTCAACCTCTAATCTTATTACACTATGAAAACGAATTTTCGGATAATTAAATGATCGTAGAGTTTGAGAAGATGGGATGGTGCATAAAGTGCGCCAACCTGATCTGACTGTTCTAATAAGTCGGGTTAAGTGCGTTCATTTACAGTTCTGTCAGCATTATATTTAATTTACCTACTGACAAACTCTGAAGTTTTATTTGATTTCACTGAAAACGATGAGTGTTTACTATTTGATAATGGATGTATCTGAATTTTATTTTTAATTATGGAACTAATAAATGCCACCCAAAACGCATCCAAAAATTCACAATTTTAGCATTTTATTTGGTTTATACTAGTCATTTGTTTGAATCCTCGGCTTTTTCCTTTCATATTTCATATATATCAGGCTATGTTTAAAATCTTCAAATTAAAAATTAATTAATCAGATAGTTTTATTTCCAAATAATTAAAATAAAATATAAAATAAGAGCTTTTAAATTTTAAACTTTATTGATATAACTGAATCATTCTACCTAATAAGTTGAGCGAATAAACTGGTCGCTGAAAGTTTCTATTTTTTATTGTCAGTTTTATAGTAAACATTATTCATTATGATAGTAAATATCTATTGTCTTTCAACTGCGTGGGAATAATTAATAAAAAATTTCATTAAATAACATCCGAAATTAAAAATTCAAAATAATCTTGAAATTTTCTAACGAACATCATTACGAAACATTTAAACATTATATTTTCTATCAATAATTTAAATAAAAATGATATAAATCCTAGAAACTAAACTGAGTTAAATCAATTTAAAATTTTTTATTTCTATAAAATGTGCAGTAGGAATTAGAAGGTATAGCGCATCTCTCAAAACATAAATCAATAATAAAACTTCACAGACGATTTTAATTATTTGAGGTTTTCTGACTATAAATAGCATAATTTTTCAATTTTGATTCATAAGCAAGGACTCGAATTTAATGAACTGCTGTGCTTGATATATTACTCAATTTAAAAAAGCCACTTTTAATTTTGAAGTTTTCAAATGAAATAAAAAGGAGCGTTTTAAGGTGCCTAATTATTCTCAACTTTGAGAAAATCCAATTTTCAATACACTGTGCCATCCCAGAAAAAGGTATATCATTGTCAGTTCATTAAAACACAAAAATAATCTTTATATCATTCCCTGAATTCAATTAAGTAATTTCCAAAGCTTTCAAAATCCTCCCGCCTTGCGTTTTTTGTCCTTACGCCTTTAATAGCTTGAAAGCAGCATCTGTTTGCAACATCTATTAAATTAATGATGTAATAAATGGTTAAAAACAGTTTTTCGTTCTCCACTTACAAATCACCCTCAAGGTATTTTTTATTTGTTAATCATTAATTGAATTTGTAGCGGCTGTCTTAAAAATGTAGAGTAAAGGAATGGATTTCATTGATTTTATTGATTTCTTAGAATTAATGAATTTCCTGGAGAAATTCATACACTCTTCTCTACACTAAAAATATAATTTCTCTTAAAATTTTATTGGGTATGTTACATATTCCATTAGAAATTTAAGATAATTTGCTTTTCACCTGATTATGGAACATGATTTTAAGTGCGCAATCGATATTCCAATAAGAATCGATATTGCATTTTGTTTTATCTCTTTTCTACTTGAAAACTTTGATTTAAGATAAATTAAGGCAATTATTTTTCAAATTATCGTAATTGCATTAAAATATATTTTTCAGTACATTAGTTTATTGATTAATACTATCACATTATTATAGCTGTGGTCCCGTTAATAAATAATTATTCCACTTTGCATTGTGTACTTTGATTTTACCCAAATCGTACCAAGTTATAAAAAAATAATATTTAATTATAAAGTTTTTAATATCTGTTAATTCTATGCATAAAATAAAAAAATAAACTTACAAAAACTTCATTAATTTTACCGGCAACGGCTGTCCTAAAAATAGGACAATGGTACAATCCACTACCATTCGCTTTTAGGTGAAATGGGAAAAGCACTTTAAGCGCAATCCAGCGTTACATTTTTTAGAGATAATTGTTGGTTTTGCTGCACAGTTTTTTACCTGCCATGATTTTTCTTACCATGATCCGATGTCAATCCTCTTCTTCTTATTGTTTGAGTGCCTTACCTGAAAAACAACACAAAGTGTTCCCCTTTTTCTCCCTAGGTCCTCTCTTTTCGGTAGAAACAGTGGTTAGTAACATTGAATGTTCTTACGCACTTATATTTTCAAATTTCTTAAAATTAAATGAAACATCATATGGTAATTAAATTAATGTGAACGGATTTCAGCACGTGCATATTAAAAGGTGCGCGTGCTACCAAATGTAATCAGAACTCAAAATTCTGCAGTGTTTTCATAATAACTTTAACGGTGGTAAAAACACTTGATTGAAGGATTTGATGTAACAATAAAATTGTTTCAATTTCATTACAATAGAAGGTTTTGTTGCAGATTGTGTTTAAAATGAAATTTGAAAAACTTTTTCAACTAACCCATATCGCACAAAACTTTGAAAATAATAATATTTTTTTATAACATCTTAAATAAATGTTTCTCTGAGCCTATATATACAAATGAAATTCAAAAAACTTACAAAACTTTTATTAGTTTGATCGGTGCAGGCTGGCTGTTTTAAAAATAGGACAATGGTAAAATCCATTACCATTCGCTTTAACTTAGGTGAAATGGGAGAAGCACCTTAAGCGCAGTCCAGCGTTACATTTTTTACAGATAATTGTTGGTTTTGCTGCACAGATTTTTACCTGTCTTCTACTTTGTCGGATTTCTTGGTTTTTACAATAACATGTTTATTTTTAAGCTTAGGAAAAACTTTATTAATATGTTGAATACCCCTTTTCTTCAAGATGATTTCCTTGCAATAGAAAGTCCTAAATATGTAACTGTTATATGTCTTCGAAAATCAAACAGGCTCAGAGTATAATCACTAAATAGCTGATTGAGCATCCATGACGCAACAAATTCTGTTAAAAATGCATTAATAAATAAAGGCAAGTGCCATTTTCCCCTTTGAATTGAAGTAAGATAGGCTGCTGCATGATTATCAAACAGGTCGACTGCGTTTTATTCTTTATTGTCGAATGTATGCAGATTGGCACCTTTACCTGTTTTCTGCCAGGCGAAAAAATTAAATGGTATTTTAAAATAGTAGCATCAAAATATTTTCGGAAGGAAAAAAAATTGAAGCATACGAAAATGAGAAAAGTGAGTCTACTTCAATGACATTCAGAATACAAACTGACTTCATGAGCTGTTGTTTGAGAACAATAAACCCTTCCCTCTTAACTGGCACATAATA
>BGPR01045905.1:0-11131 GCA_013235015.1 Araneus ventricosus | reverse complement strand
ACACAGCTAGAAAAATAAAGGAAAAAATATTTTTCAAAATATTTTTTGAAAAAGATTTCAAAAAATATTTTGCTGCTGTATATAATTGATGCATCTATAAATTAAAAAATATAATCGGCCATAAGTTGCATTTAAATTATATAATTTTTATCTGAAACAATAAAGCTTATTCACATAAAGCATCATTATTTTATATAAATTTGTCTTGATCTCAAATAATTTGCATTGCTCAATTTATAAAAGAAGTTCAATTAAATAAAGTGCTTAAAAATCAAGCCTTTCCATGACTGCAGGAATAAGTAGAGAGAAAAAGGCATCAGAAGAAAATGCTTTCTTGCAAATAAATATAGGCGAGATTTGGACGCTACTTATTAGGATATTATTGGACTCGGGATATAAAAAATTTTTTTGTATAGAAAATTATAATACACAAAATTCTTATATTGTCTGAAATGTTTTTTACTTTAAATATTGTTCATAAATATTGAAGTCCAATAAATATCCAAATGTTAATAAATTAATATTGTAAAATATCAATGATAAACATTATGTTTAGTCAAATATTCCTATAAGATTTCTTTGTTTTTTTAAAAAATTAATAGTATGTTCAAATAAATTTAAAAATCTTCTCTAATCCAATACAAAAGAATAAGCTCTTTGATTGATCCCCCTCCCCCTTCATATTTTGCCAACATCTTGCAGAAATACTGTGATAATTGATTATCTGCAATTTTGGATTCACTTGACTGAATAATACATTTTCTGCTTTATCAAGTTTTTCTTTGCATGTTTTTGAACTGTTTTCTTGCATCTCTTCCTTTTTGCAGTTGTTTTATTACTAATTTCTTCAGTCAAACCTTCATTATTCTTTTTTCTCTTGTATTCTATATGACCACTTTAAGTATAGATGAAACAGGTGGTTATATATATATAGAGTTGTAAGTACAGCTCATGTCAAATCTTTTAGAGTGTAATTATACAAAAGTTATAGGGTAATTAAGCATGGCCTTTTTTATTCTTCCATAAGTCATGTAACTTCTGTGCCCATCATAAATTAAAAGAACAAGTTTTTTCAAATCTAAAGAAAATTGGATAAAGCGAAGTCTTCTAATCCATACCTTTAGTCTATTTTAGCAGTACCCTTAGTCTATTGCTCATATAAATGAGCCCCTTTGTAAAAAATGAAAGGTAGCATGAAATCATTTGCTGATGCACTAAAAAGTACATCCTTTTTTGCAATTGGCCGATTTCTTATATGTGTTATGTGATGCTTTTGATGCAAAAATTGGGGTTATCCAGTTTCAAATCTTTAATTATAATCTGTAATATATCTTAAATTAATATTTAACTAGCACCTGTCTAATTAATTAAGCTTAAGAAATTTTAAAAGAGTGATGCATGTTAAGCCTATCCCTACGACTACTTGACCCCATCTTACTGAAATTACTATAAAATAACATGTGTAATTAATTTAGCTTATCTGTTAATGAGGAAGTACTCTTAAGATCTATATGAAGCTTTCTACAGAGTCAATCTAATGAAAAAATTAAACAAAATGTAGGAGAGAAGTTAAATCAGGTATTCCAACTTCAAACTGCTACATAAATAAAATGGGTGTTTACTCCAACTAAAGTGTTGCAATTAGTATAATTTTGAATGTTAAACTTAGTTCTTAACTATTCAAAGCTAAAATATACAAAAAATTACATTCATACTAATATTCATTACAAAGTTAGCATTTTATTTGATGTATGACTACTTTACCCCACAACATAATTGCATCAAAAGTTTTAGAGTTCATTGGAATTCACTATGATTTCCAACATCCGTAAAAATCGACTTGGTTATTAAAGAAAAACAGACAAAAATCACAAAAAATTTCATCTTTATTTAAAAAATTGGAATAGAAAAATTCTGCTACAAGAGTCCTACTTTTGTTTGGGATTGCTATATATGTCAAAGGAAAAAACTAACAAAAATTACGTAAGTACATAAATAAACAAATAAGAGTTGCAAAATTGAAATAAATATAATGAATCTAAAAATTAATTCTGAAAACAAATCAGATTTAATATTATTAATACAGATTATATAAAAAATAAATATTATAATTTCACCTTAATCAAGAAGGGATAAAATTTTTTGGCTTCGAAAAGGACAGTTTTTTATATAGTGAAAACATCAGGAAGTCGAATTCAACAGGCACTATATATTACACTTTTTAACACCAGAAAAATTCATACCTGGAAAAGATTATTTCAAAAATACCTCTCTTATTTACTGCAGCAGCCAGAACAACCTTGAATTATGAAAATGAAAAAAAATTAAGCACCTATAAAACATGCATACTGTTGATTAATCATTATCTCTGCAGAGGAAACATGCAAAGTAAACTTCAGAAACATTCAATACCTACAGTATAACATTAACATCCAACATATAATTGAATAATATGAAATACATTAAATATGAAATACAATTTTCCTACTAAAAATAACTACTATGCATTTTAACAATCTCATAATGAATAACTCTACAGTATATTTTAAAAAGTGGGGATCAATAAACTTGGAAACACACCACAGAATAAAGCTTTATTAAATACAAAAGACAATTTTCTGGATGCCTTTCCGAGTAAAGAATATACTGTTCCAATGAAGATAAAATTTTATAAGCAACTAAGCAAAACAAAAATACATGCTAGAATAATTAACACTAAAAATGAAAATTATTATCAGTTTAGCTTCCTTTTCACTTAATTTCTCCAACATTCTTTCTAGTGATTCCACTCTATTCCATGATATATACAAAACACATACATAAAATTCTGAACATATACAATGCAATGACAATATATTGCATTTCTTAACACTAGAAAATAATTCATTCCCAGATATACAAAATATTATTTGAAAAAAAATTCCTCTATTACTCACTGTAGTCAAAACAGCCTTGAATTCTAAAAATGAACAAATTAGTAAAAATTAAAATTATAAAAATTATTATCTGTTTAGCTTCCTTTTCACTTAATTTCTCATAAAATTCTGAATATATACATTGCAAATACAATATATTGCACTTCTAACATTAGAAAATAATTCATTCCTGTATATACAAAGTCAGAAGACTACTATGTGATCATATTCTATGGTTGGCTATCAAGAACATAAAAAAATAATTAAAAGCACACTATAAAAATGTCAGAATATAGAAGCATTCAAAAAGCTGCAATAACATTAATTTTTTGGCGCGGTGACAGTGTCTAAATAACACTAGCAACAGAAGCAAATGTAACAAGCAACAACTATGATTGATATATGACAAATTGAATGTAAATATAAAATACAGCATATTGTAGAAATAATAAGAAAGTCACTACATTATGAATTCTTTTATGTGTTAACAGTACCAAGATGATCACTAATACTAAATATAGAAAAGGAATAATTCTGCATACGCATAATTCATCAATTTTATAATGTGACAATAGGGCAAAAATGTTCGCTAACAGCCAAATAAACTTGCCAAAGTTACAATATACAAAGGAGGTATGGTTTTATTTTCCTGAAAATTTAGATTGGAAATATAAAAAATTAAGAAAGCTTTAATTTCATTTTTCATACCTCAATTTGATTAAGCATTTGCATCAATTACAAATAGTTATTTATTTAAGATAACGTATATATTCGTTGCCTAAAACATTCGACATTTAAGTATTGTTAAATAAAAGAGTTGAAACATATCATACCTAAATTAGGAGAAGTATTGACAAAGAAAATCTCAAACGAAAATTTTACGATTGTTGACAATTGAACATAGAGAGATGGCGGGAGTGATTACAGAGTTCAGTTTTTAACGCCAAAAAAATTTCCATTTTCACGCCAAACGCATGCGCAGAATGAGAAAAAGACCGAAAAATGAAATGTCGCTGTCAAGTTCGGACAGAGACTTGCCGTGGCCCGGTTAAAACTTTTATGCTTCTGCGCATGCGTCTCCTACTGTCGGTTTTCTACTGTTCGCGTGTAAACCCTACTTTAGTTCCATTTAGAATTTAAATACTTTAAGATCTTTTTTTAACCGATTTTTAAAAAAAGGATTACACAAACTCAAAGAACACGGAATTCAACGCTTTGAGTACTAAAGAAAGAACTGAATTTGAATTAAAGAGTTATGGGATTTGAAGCAACAAAGGCTGTTAAGAAAGAACTGATTCGAACTTGGCCCTTGATACAGTTTCCAAATGCATTTGGCGATTGCTTAAATCGGAGGGTTACCGGAAAACGATCTGTAAATCCAAAATAAACAAACCAGAAATCTCGTCCATATAATAAACTCGTCCCATCTCTACTAATAACAAAGGTGTGTCTGTGTGTTGGTCATCTACAGGGCAGACCGCTGGACTGTGGCGGACTGGTCAGGTTGACAGCTTGCCCGATGACAAGTGGACCCTCTTACACATAAGTCAATATGGACCCCTAGAATGTCGCATGTTTAAGGGAAAAGGAAGAACTTTTTCAAGCAAATTTCCTGTGCCTTTTATAATGAAAATAGCAAGTATTTTCGTGCTAAGCCTCCACAACATTTTCTATGCAAGGCCGAGACGCAATAACTACACGATTTTTATTCTTCTAGGAGGCCCCCGGCAGAAAGAGATGATAACGCCTCTGTGCAAGAAGGGTGCGGTCCTTGGAGATGGCTCAACGACGTGCTTTTTTTTTGTGCATTTTTTTGTTGTCGTAAATCTGACAGACAAGCGAACTAGCCTAAATTAAAAGACGGGGAAAAGTCTTCTTCGGGGCGCTAGAACTTTTAAAGGGGGGGGGGAAAGAAAAATCATGTAATTTGAAGGACATTTTTGAAAAGGGAGACACTCGCGCTTTTCGTAGATTTATGTTTTTTTGTGGTGGGGTTTTATCTGGTCATGCTTACAACGTTGTAAAAAGGGTAAAGGAACCTCAATCCATTGGACATATTTCTGGTGATTCTTTCTTGGAAAATAACGGGGAGGGGGAAAGAGGTATTCCTGTTTTCAGTCAGCAGAGAGTAGGATATGCATATCTTGCAAAAGGAGAAAAAAATATTTTGAGAGAAGAGCTCAAATTATTATTTCTCAGTATTAAATACTAGCCGCCTTCGACAACCAGCTTATTGATTGTAATAATTTAATTATATCAACCAATTTTAAATCCATCAACTTATTTAACTTTTGGTAGGCAGATATTATTAATAATTATAAAAACCCAGAAATGAATTAGTTGTAAAAAAAGAGAAACAGTGAACAGGAAATTAGTATTTGAACCAAATTTTGATGCAGTATGTTTTGTATCTAATGAAATTAATAATTAAATCTTTAAATTCAGCTGTTAAAGCGTCTAAAAAATCTTGAGAATCGATGATCTTTTTATTTTGATCATGCATAATTCTAATTTAAATTACGATTAGTACACATTATTAATCTAATCGTTTAGTAAATATTTCACCTAATTATACCAAAGAAATAAATAACATTATCTCCAAGGAAAAATTATCTTGCTATCATTTGAAAGAGTGGTTTAAGTGGTAAATCTATCAAAATAATGTAGTAAATATATCTAAAAAGTAAATTTATTTGAAGTAACAAAGAAAGAAAAAAAATTGGAGTAAAAAAATGGCGAAATAATGGGAAAATGTTATCGCTGAAAAATTTCAAATTCTTGCTTAACTTTTAATTAATTAAAATTTTTAAAAATTCTTCGAGGTGTACATTCTCAATTTCCATAGTATGTTTGCACCAAATTTCACAATTCTAGACTCAACAATTAACTAAAATTTCAGTTAATTAAAAATTGAGCACGATTTTGACGTTTTTTCGCGATATCTCCAAAAATATTATTTCACAAAAATGATTTTTGAACCATTTTAATAATTATATTTTTAAAGGCATCAATTTAATGAAAAATTACAGAAATATTACTTGTAAAATTAATCCAATTTCAAAATTCCAAATCATCCAAAGAATTTTCTTTCGCATCTCTTATGATGGATGGCCTATATATAGGACGGCATTTCTCTTTCATCCTCTGTCGCTAAAACCGTATCCGAAATATTTAACTTACAGAATTTAAAATGAAATAAATTTAATCATAATTTTGCTATTTTAATCGTGAAATGGAGTTATTATTATCCACATTAACTGCGGACGAGAAATTTAGTCACTTAGATCTAATTATGATATATACATGCATGGATCCATACTTGCTTACAATGTTGAATTCTTGTGTGCATCTTTAAAAATAATATATTTTTATTCATTTAATTCTGCTTTGTAAATCAAGTTATTAGCAGTTAAGTTTGGCGTGGGAGTTGAAGAATGTAGTCAAAACAAAAAATCTTCTGCGAGAGTTCGTTTTCAGTAGTGAACATTAACCAGCGGGAGTGGTCTCCCCTAAACTTTCTCGTATACTTTCTAAGTGGAGATTCGTCAAAATCTCGAGTTCGAATTTTTTTTGACGATTACAATACTTTCTCTTTGTATACGAGAAAGTGAAAGAAACCAACAAACCTGAAATCAAATATCTGTTGCCATGTTTCAAAAAAATATTACTTTGAAGCAGGTGCGATAAAATGGGCAATGCAATGAATACCAAAGCGAAAATTCTGCTTTGGAATTGAATTCCCAAAAAAAACAATTTATACTACCACAATCGTAACAATTGCAAAAGCTCGTAAATAAAAGATTTGCTGAAATAATGAGATCGGTTTGAATTTTATTTACAACAATAAAAAATTTCTTACAATTCATGTTTGAGAACATTATTTATTGTTGTAAATAAAATTTACAACAATAACAGATTGCTACCAGTACTTTGCGCATGAGAATCGGATTAAAAGAAATTGAATGTGCAATTTGAACGCCCCTTTTTTACGGATTTGGCCCAAAAGTTAATAAGGGCCTACATTCATGACGATAAAACTGTGTACCAAATTTTATCCATCTAGCTATTCAAGTTTTTGAGTTATAGTGTTCACATGACCCCGGACATACAGACAGACAGACTTCCCGTTGACGGATTTTGACCAAAATTTGATAGAAACCTACAAATTATGTTTAAAGACCACATACCAAATTTCATCCCCATAGCTCTAATAGTTTTCGAGTTATCGTGTTCACAGACAGACACACACACACAGACATAATTCCGTGTTTTTCGGACTCAGAGAGGTCTAAAACGTGGAGATTCGTCAAAATCTCGAGTTCGAATTTTTTGACGATTACAATACTTTCTCTTTGTATACTTCGTAAACGAGAAAGTAAAAATGTACTAAAATGAAATACAAATTTGTAGGATGCAGACGTGAAAAATAAAATTTATGAATTCGAAGTCTTCTAAATCTCTCCTCGGCTAAAATATATGCTAGAAAGCCAAGGAATACAGACCGTTTGCTAAGATCGCCACCGAATGTAATTAAATATCTAAAATTCCTGTCTCTTATTTTTTATCAAAGGGATTTGTAAACAACACATTTGCCTAAAATTTAGTGAATTTCGGAAACGTTCTTTATCCGCCAAGCGTGTGAGGGTTTAAATAATCAATGCTATAAATAACGGATTAATAACTAACAAAAATTTAATTGTACATGATCCTTTCTCTTCATATTTATTTAGAGTTGATTTAGCTAACAGTTCTAATTATGTTTGAGCTGGTTCCTGTGTAATGACGACCATTACGCTTTTTTTTACTCTTTTACTCAAGATTTTCATTTTCCTGTTACAGTCTGTATCCTAATGGACCTGCATCGATTGAAAATATTTTAAAATAACTTTGTCTTTAAGAAGTTTGAAATCTATTTTTGATGGATGAATGATGTATTCATAGTAGGGAAATTTCGAAGCTTAAGATCATAAAGACCATAATAAGAAACTCATTGCCTGAGGAGAACTTGGAATCCTATATGCTGCCATCTATTGAAAAGGAATTGGATGCAGAGTAATTATTGACAGATTTGCACAGTCATCTAGCGAACTGATTTGCCCTTAATGAAGTGGGCAACACGCAATACACATCCTTTCTTTTGAGTTGTTAATATTTGATAGAAAGAAGTATTCTTTACAAAAATCAGAATTAGTAAATAGATTGAACTTTATTTACAGTTTGGTTAAAAAATTTGGAAGATATTAAATTAACTTATTATATTTGGGGCTTGTAAATACACAACCTCCAAAATATTCAATAATAAACTTGTATTTATATTTGGTATTTATTACTTCCAATAATGTGTATAATACGTGCATACTGCAATTAGTAATATTAGCTTAGGAAAAGATTATATTAACTTATTCATTTTAATTTATATTTGTAATAAATAAAATTAAATATATTTAAGAAGGCATTCTAAATGCGATAGGACAAGGGCCCCCCATTCACACATGGCAACCACTATTTTCACACCCAGTCCACCACGGCCGCTGAACCTAGAACTACGAAATTTGGCACAAATATACTTTGAAGGGTGGGAATGTGCACCTCGTGGAGCTCATTTTTTGAAATTTTATTTAATTAAAAACTAGGTGAAATTTCAGAGTTTTTACTTAATAACTTTGGAACATATTACAGCACTAAAATTATTTTTACACCATCACAAAGTGCAAAAATTTACCTTTTCAGTGAGATCAATTAAGTGTCTATACAATTTTTCCTCTAAATTTAATAATCTTTTAAATATAGTTTTTGGCAATAATTAATATTTTATTAATTTAATTTATAATGCTTTTTATTGTTGTAACGCAATTCAAACTGTTTTGATTGTTTGTTTAAACAAATATTTAATTGCGTATTTCTCTTTCATTGTTGAAAGTTTAGGCGATATCGTAATGAAAGAGTTTTCTGTTTTGTTTATTTACATTAAATGCGGCGACTACGTAATTCCGGTGTAATAATAAGTCAATGGAATCTTCAAAAAGGAAGTCCCAAAGCCCAGAAAATAAAGTCAAGGTTTTTAATGTAGTAAAACAAAACAGAAAACTCGTCCATGCATTTTGCTATCATATTTTATTTCATCAAATTTTTTTGGGATCTGCAAACCAAGATCTGAGATATTACGTATATTGAGAAATATATCCAGAAAGCTGAATGATTATGGTTGCTATGTTTTCATTCTTTTTTCAGCATGTTAAAACTCGGCTAACATGCCGCTGGCCATAAAATGTTCTGCACCCTTTTAATGTTGAAATCGAATGCATATTTTGCAAGAGGAATAAGAAAGTGGAGATAGAGCCGACAAAGTGCAATTAGATGCGATGTTACATGACTAGTCAGTTATTTGACTCCATTAGGGACATTTATGTAGACAATGAACAGAAGAGGTGCAGGGTCACTAAAAGAACATGGCTTAAATATCTACTACAATCTGAAGTTTAAAATTAGGTCTTTAAAGGAACCATGAATATAAAATCCCAGCGACTAGTATTTAATAATTGTTTATATTTAATACGACCAAATCGCAATTGATTAATTTTTATATAAAATGTAATTGAGTCGCCTCCAGTCACTCTACATTTTTGTGCACAAGAAATGGCTCTCAGATTCTCTTTATTGTTGCGAATGATTTCTAGACATTCAGCCCAAGTTGCTTACCAAATAGTGGTATAATATCTTCTATTAATAAAGATTATTTCTTCTTTCGAAAATGTTTATATTGTTCTGAACCTCAACTATTATGTGTACGAATTAAAAAGGTGAAAGAAGAAGATACCATTGATAAAGGAGCACTGGACAGTCGGTGTCAACAGTGAATAAAATTAAAAACATAATATTGTACATATATAAATATTGTGTACATATATAAACATTGTAAACATATTATAAACATTGTAGAACAGGATGTTTTTTCGCTCCGCGAATTCGGAAAGATAAAAAAAGTATTTACAGGCACTTTCCAACGTCTTTTTTTTTTTTGGAAAAAGTTGAATTTTTCAAAAAAAATAAGGCAGATATTGTTCTGAAATTTTTATCATAGATACCGTACTATATAATGCGTACTTGATTTAATGACATTAACTTTCTGAAATATAAATCTGTAGTATATTACATGATAACTTACAATTATTATCAACAATGCAATAGAAAAAAAAGAGAAGTGATCTAAACTACTTTCTCTTTTTGCTTTGAGTACGAAACGTTTGGAGCACACGAAGTAAAAAAAAATCTGGTTGTTGGCGGATTCTAATAGAAAGTAAACCCAAGACGTGTAGAAACACGAGCTATTATGTCATTCATCGGTGCAGAGCCGGAAGTATAGCATATTCTCTGTTAGCTTCGTGGTGTTGTTACAACCCTACGTAACGCGAGGTTACCACTTTCCAAACTTTATCGCCCAAATATAGGGGTAAACTTTTAATATCAGTTTGCTAGGTTTAAAAATACAGGGATGAGATTGGCAAAAAAGCAAAAAGACTGAAATCATACGCGAGCAAAAAAATTTGTACCATAATTTATACGCGAAAGAAGTAAAACATCAAAACATGCAACATGATGAAAATATTATACTATAATAATTAATAACTTAATTATTTATAATTCAGTATGTATAAATAAGAAAAATAATATTAAATTATTATTAAATCATTCACATTAAAAGTTAACAAACAAGTTTAACACACCATCAGGGGCATCTTCAAATACAAAATTAGACATAAAAACACATTTACCACCTGTACATCACTGAGATGCAACTTTCACCCAACAGATGTCAGAGAATTATATTTCATAGCCTTGTGATAAAAGTTAGCTCAAAAAATAAATAAAAATAAGGGCAAATAATTTGTTTTGCTTCATGCAATTGTGTAAAGTGTATTAGCTCTTTATAAATTATAATAATGTATCATATACTGAATTCTGTTTTATTTATTTTATTTTTATACATTTTCGCAAAAGTAACAGCACAATGATTTTGCACCTTATAAAGCGAGAGGGGTCGAGAAATTGTACAGTTACAATGACAGATTCATTTAGCATTATTGTTATTTGAAACTCTTTGAAACATTACCATAATTGTTAAATAAGTGATTTTTGCTTTTTTATAGGCTACAGTTTTTACACAGTCTTCATTAGTATCTCTCTGTTTAATTACTGGCATAGTTGTCGGGACTACA
>BGPR01045903.1:0-12191 GCA_013235015.1 Araneus ventricosus | reverse complement strand
ATTGAAAATTAGTTATGTAAATCAATACCTCAGAAAAGCATTCCTTAAATCTTGGATAATCCACTGTCACATAACCAACATCTGATACGCACATTTCTTAACTGGAGAGTGTTTCGAAGTTTGCATAGTTTCTGTTACATAAAAAAATTAACTTTTAAAGATAAAATGATATAAATAAAGTTTAAGGTCTAGGAATATTCAACAGCTACATGTAAAGTCCTTCTGAAAGTAAAACACTTCAATAACATGCATATAATTAGGGAAACCGAAGTGAAAACTTGACACACGATTCAACGCCAAAGAAGTCTTACAAATTGATTCCGAAGCCGTATTTTGTCCCGAGAAAAGAGAAAAAGAGAGATTAGAATTGCATTTTCGGAACGAAAAATAATTTTCTATTGGATTACTTTCCCAATACATGGGCCGTGATTTTACTGATCATTAATCTTTAAGGTCATCAACTTTTATATAAATTAATTGAATTAACTTCCATTTGATTACCCCTATGACTGCTTATCCCGCGATTTCCGCGTGTATGAGGTAAGTCTATTTTCTGTTCCTGTGATTTTCTCAAGCTATTGTGTTTACTTAGATCTATTACAACGTTGAATCGTATTATGCTAATAAAGCCTTGCACATAAACAACAATTTTCTTCATTCAAACGTATTTGAATATGTTTTCCAACTTTGTATCTAATTAGCGATTAAAAAAAATTCGGAAGTCAGAGGGTTAAGTTGTTTCCATAATTGAATTTGTAATCCATATTCGTCCTTTTGCTGGTATGTTCAAATAGAAAATTAATCAAGATAAAATGCAAATATTGAATATGAATTTATAATTCATCCAATAGTCTCCGCCAACGTAGAAATCGAGTCTCAACTTCTCCATGTACTTTAGCAGATATCTCTATTATAGAGTTACCTATAAATAGCAGTTCGTTTCATAGCAAAAGTATTCGAACTTTCGTATAATTTCCAAATACGTAGCGATTAAAATTAGCCTAAGATTTTTTAAAACTAAATCTAAAAATCAAACCATGCTTGGAGGGTTAATTGGAGAGTTTTCCGCTGAATGTAAATGCATTTGTTTCTCTGAGAATGTTGAATGAAATGGGTGATTTTCTTTTTCATATAATTCATTAGGCACAACTTGGTATCATCTGATATATTATACATGATAATCCTTTTTCACAAAGTATCAAGTATTATTTTATTATATTCTCAACATGCAGTGGAACTCTTTAACAATGGCATATAACATCAAAGAAAGCAAATGTCCCTGCCTTCGGGTTTCTTCAGTTTGTTCAGTTTAATTATATCAATGTGCCGTTTTCAAGCAGCATGAGTGATGTTTTGAGACTGACCTAGTAAATTAGAAACGTGCTCAGATGACCAGGATAGAACCTGAGCCGCAGTCCTACTCTCCAAACTTCTGCAACACATCAGCGGGAGGAAGTTTCACCCTCAACGTCAAATATAACGTGCATCATCCACACACAGTCTTTAGTAGAATCTGGTTTCAAACCTGGAGTCCTCCGCCCTCGAAACCGTGACCTCGCCACCTGGCTACCGCAGACCCGTCTTCGGGTCAGAAAACAGATTATGTGAACTGTTTGATATCGGCTTCGGTATCGGTGGATTTTGTGGACATTCACGAAGAGACTGCTCCAAGTCATTTCGAATGTTTAGCTACAAAACCACCCGTCGTCAATGCAAAAGTCTGATGAGAATCGGCGTAGTCCGGGGAAAAGTTTGGATTCTCAACTTCGTTCGTTTTCCATTTGGCGGGTTGGATCATAAAACTGAAATAAGACCGTGGGGAAGGGGAGCGAGGCTCTCTCACAAAAGCGAAAACCACAAAATGTAGACGCGTAAGGGAGAGGGAATGAGACTCTCTTGCAAAATCTGGGCGGAAGTCCAATTTCAAAAGCGGGAAGAGAGGTAGGAGCAGTAACTCTAGGGGTGGAAGTGACCAGCTGTATGATTTGCATGAGGCCTCCATAATGACCCACCTAAATGGATGGACTGAAAATTGCAATGGTGTACAGCGAAGCGCTCCGAATGGCTTAGAGCAGTCTCTTCATGTGTTGTTTAGCAACGGATTCGGAAACCCTCCTCGCTTTTGCGCATGCGCCGTGCGGAGTTATTTTCATCAAAATAGGGGAAAGGGGAGAAGGGTGGTAGGGAAAAGGGTGATGTTTACATTTTATTGACCCTCCGGACATGCGCTCATATGACTCATTGCCTGACACCCTTTTCCAGTGTTAAATCGTCCAAAAGTGGTAGTCTCGGAATCCGTTGCTGAACAGGATATCCAGCCTTACAGGCCACGCCATACCAAAGAGATTTTATGCATACATTTTTGTCTGTGCACTTCAAATTGTTGTCGGAAATGAAGCATGTTCACAGTGGTGTGGAAATTGGAATGCGGGATCTATTGTTATCTTCATCACCTGATCAAGATTCTAAAGTCTCTCTCAAATAGTTCTCATGCAACTTCAAAAGGTGACGTTAACTTAGCAAATAAAGAAATCGATCAGTTTTGAAGATAATAATTTTCTGTTCACCCCTTCTTGGTCGACGTCGCATGTCATGCGACGAAAAGAAAAGTTGCATCGATTAAAGTGAATTCGTTGCTACTTGCACGCCGCGATATTCCGCGATTATTTTTTGCATTTCTGAATATTGCTAAGAAATGGAGCAAATAGTAATACTTTCTTCGTGTTTTCGCGGTGCGATTTCTTTCCTTGAATGGAAAGCATAATCATTTTATCGGCAACGAAAGGGTTAACATGGTAATATTTTTAGGCTGGCGTGTTGTAACGTTCTATTGGACCTAAAGTTATCAAATATGGAAAAAATTGATGCAAATATACAATTATGAAAAGAAAGCCATATGCAAAAGCGGTTTTGACTTATTGTATTCACAAGTAGACTCATAATTCCAAAAAATGTTTTTGACATAGACTTAGGTCTCTCTTTAATGGTTTAATGGTGTGTCAGGAAAGAAAAAAAATTATGACGCTTTTCGCGCTCAAGTTAAACACTTATAGCTCTGCAACTAAATAACATAGAGAGTTGGTTTTAGTTTCATTTAACAGAAAAAGCGGTTCATTGAATATTTCAAAAAGAAGTTTAGAATTTGCAATTATGGTTTAGTCGC
This sequence comes from Araneus ventricosus, assembly GCA_013235015.1. Classification (NCBI taxonomy): domain Eukaryota; kingdom Metazoa; phylum Arthropoda; class Arachnida; order Araneae; family Araneidae; genus Araneus; species Araneus ventricosus. Next base: position 9,028 of record BGPR01045903.1, on the reverse strand, counting down.
AGTTAAGCTGCAAAGTAGGTACAAATAACGAAAAATTTTGATGACGTCACAGCGACGTTAAACGCTTATAGCTCCGAAACCAAATAGCATAGAGAGTTGGTTTTAGTTTCATTTAACAGAGTAAAGTAGAAATTGATGATTGCAAAAAAAATTTTAGAATTTTGAATAACGTTTAATCGCAGTCGAGCTGCAAAGTTCGAAATCGTGTTCAAAATCAAAGTTGAAAGTTCCTTTCAATCATGAAAAATTTTGATGACGTCACGTCAAATGATGCGCGCGCACGCAGATTATCCAAGTACATTAGGCAATTCATTCTTCGATCTTATGTTCACGCGAAATATTACTCAAGAATTGTTGAATTACGTTGTGCTAAAGTTAAACGCTTATAGCTCCGCAACCAAATAACATAGAGAGTTGGTTTTAGTTTAATTTAAGTGAGAAAGGTAAACATTGAAGATTGCCAAAAAAATTTTAGAATTTGGAATTACGGTTTAGTCACAGTCGAGTTGCAAAGTTGGTCAAAATCACGAAGAATTTTACATAGATAAAGTCGCATAGTCACACTAAACTAACAGTCATTATAGACTATAGAGTTAATACTCACATAGATCTACTTCAGTCACAGTTGAGTAAGGTAAGTAAGTCTACGCGCCTCAATCCCAGCGGCTGTTTCGCAGAGACAGCCTACCGTCGATTTTTTTGACAGCTCTTTTTCTCTGTATAATTCGCAGTGGCGTAGCGAGGGTAAGTGTCGCCTGGGGCTAGGGCTGGGCGATGACCAGATTTCAATATCACGATATATCGTCTAAGATAAATCGTTATTTCTCGATATATCGAGATTTTATTATTTATTTATTTGAATTATAAATCGCCTCTAAACACAATGGCTAATCAAAATTAATCCAAATGAAAGGAATGTCCAGTTTATATCTTGCTTAGTTTTCATTTGAAAAAATAAACGTATTTTTTGCTTTTTCCTTCAAATAAATTTAAAAAATAATGGTATTAATCTTTTAATCAGAGTATACAATGCTGGAATAGCAGTTCGCTTAAAAATGTTGGCATGTCACAATCTATCATAATATTTAATGAATTCCGTCATTCCTTCAGTTAATGTAGTGAATTTTAGAGTTTTAGCTTCAATACTGCTTACATATTCAACATCAATATTTTTCATCTTTCACAAAAGAAAAGAAACACAGGAATACCTTTAACAATCTAAATTAAGTAGTTTTAAATAAATCCTGAATTCAATATCCATAATCATTAAAAATTAATTCACTACTTGAACGAACTAACCTTTTTATTTTATTTTCAATGCATGAACGGATAATTTAATATAAATATGCAACTAGAATTTTAGTGCAATTGGTAGTATAGCTGATCACAATTAGACGAAATAAAAATAGCTGTTCGGAATGGTTTACAAAAGAAGCATTAAACATATAAATTCAGCTGGCATAGCCTGAATGAAACAGGAAATAAAACTCTAAATCGTTAAAAATTATTTGTTTCAATATATTCCAAAATCCAAGGGAAAATTACGTAAAAAAATAAGAAAAATACCTCTTGCGTGAAAAATTTATTATTTCTAAAGAAAGTCAAGCCAGTATTATTATTTAGGGCAAGGGATTGGCGTTAAATTAACGATGCATCGAAATGGTATCCTTAACATAGTCAAAGTTAGTTGGACTTGGCTTCGATGTTAAACAGTTCATTGCATCGAATCGAAATAGTCGATAACAGTTATAAGTCTATCCAAACCCTTTCGCAGATAGAACAGGAAATGAAAATCTAAATCTTAAATTCAATTAGTTTCAATGTATGTGCGAAGAATCCAAGGGGAATTACGCAATAAAAAAGAAATAAAGAAAGGCATAGAAAGAAAAAGAATTTATTATAACCATCAGAAAGCAAACATAAATTTCTGTTTGGAAAAGTTTGAGTTCCAAGATTTGGAAATCTATCGCTGGCAATTTGGCTTCATATCGAGATCGCATCGAGAAGATTGCTAAGGCTGAAAAATCGATATGATATCGATAACTGTGTTGAGAGTTTAACCGGGAACTCAGTTCCGGAGCATACGCCGGAGACACACTCTTCATCCTTAAATCATATTGCGATGATAATGAATTTATCGTTGGGATTTCAGAGTAAGTGAGCGTCATGGTTTAGAGTGAAGTTCGCATTCATTCAGCGGACCACTCGCGTCAAGGTGAAAAGGGTAGAAACGCAGAATTATTTATGTGCGCTTTTTCTTTTTACTTTCATTTTTGTTTTGAATCTTTTATTTATATTAGTGGCTGTCATGCGTTATATTCCTTCCTCATTTTTTATGCAGTTCTTTAGATAAATATTTTTTTTCGGCATTTTATTACGATTGCTTTAAAAAGGAAAGAACCTGTTTAATTTTTTTATGTAATGCAGCATTCTACATTAACCCTGGAATGGTAACGTTTCGCAGTTTGAATGTGAAAAGGAGTCAATTTGACTCAACGATACCATTCCAGGGTTAAATGTACAAATTAATGTAAATACATGTAAATGATTTTTTATACTTTCTGTGAAAAACTATTATAGACTCTATTTGATTTCTGAAACTATAATTAAAAATATTGTCTTAAGTTATAGCGGGTAATAAACTAAACTCAGAATGCTCTACATTTTCACTGGTTTATTTAAATTAAAAAATTATCAGGTCATGCATCCCAATAAAAAAATCTTATTTGTTTAGAGAAAAAAATGATTTTTTTTATTCAGTCGATATATCTATTATTTAAAAAAATGACATCGAAGAATCGACTTTTTAAAAAAATATATTGATTATTTTCAATAAATCGAAAATCGGCATAGCCCTACCTAGGGCATAACATGATTTTTCATCCCACCCCCTTTCTATCGCCATCAGTGGCTTAGTGTGTTTAAATGGCGCCCGGCCCTATTAGCACGATATTTTTGCGACGTTGTTCTATATTTCCATATTCTGTATATTGAACGATATTTGGTGAAGATATCGTAGCAATATTGTTGAGCATCTTGTGCTATTAGGGCACGGTATTTTTTTTACGCTCCCTATTCATATTTGGTTTTAAAAAGTGACATAAACGCGCTAACGTTTTGTCTCCATGGCGCCCCCTAAGATTGGTGTCCGGGACATCTATACCCCTCCATCGCTACGCCACTGATACTTCTTATAGGTAAAAAGTAAAAATCTATCTTTCATACACGGTTGTTCAATAAGTCCGCGCAAAGTCTAAGATATGACGGCCCTTGACCATATTGAGATTATTTTTAGTAGACGGTAACTGTTGAATGTTGCCGCACAAAGTTTCACTCAGATATAACAATTAGACCGTGTTTGATGCTTAATTCAATCGATTCAATTTCGTTATTTCTGGAAGATGGATGAGACAGAATTTTGAGTATTTGTAAAACATTATTTTCTGAAACAGTAAACGGCTCAGGCAACCAAGGCTAAGCTTGATAAACACTACGTTGACTCTGCAACTCCAATTAGAACACTTAATAAGTGGTTTGGTAACTTTCGAAACCACCATACGAAGACATGTGTCGTTCAACGCCCAAGACGCCCTTTTGAGGTTACTACTCAAGATATCTTTAAAAAAATATATGATGTAATGATTGATGTCACAGGCGTGTAGGTTTTTGAAATTGCTGAGACTATGGGCATCTTAAATGACCATGTATGTAATATTTTGCTTGAATATTTACAGATGAGTACACTATCCGCAAGATGGGCGCCTCGATTTTTCACACCGGATCAAAGAAGTGTTGCTAGGAAAGTTTGAAGCTTTTTAGACGAAATGCAGAGGAGTCCTTGCATCTTTTTTTATACCTGTAGATTAAATTTGGTTCCATCCCTATCAATCTGAAACAAAAGAACATTCAACACTATGGGCTGAAAGTAGGATTCTGCCCCTCTCCCCCGCCCGAAAAGATAAATCCTCTCCTTCGGCTGGAAGAATTAGGGTGACTCTCTAAAGCCAGCCATTCACTTCGCAGATAAACTGGATATTTTGGAACGCGAGAAGAAAAAAGCCATAAAAATCTATGGAAATCAGCCAACTTGCTTGTGGTGGTTGGAATTCCGTCTGGACTGGAATCGGAGCGAAAACGCTGGAGTTTAAAGTCTCGCTTCATAGGGACCCTGAAAGAGGCTAGCGAAAAGAACAATGCCTTGCGTAGATTGATTCACTTTCAGGGTAGTATAAATTAAAATCTGCTGACTGGGGAAAATCGAAGAGCGATTAACAAACAGCTGTAGATAGGGAAAGAAGATCGACCCCCACCTTCGTTCAGAGTTAGCGTCCTTTTAAATATAAGTGAATGGCGTGCCTGTATTTTTCGATTAAAATGGGTGAAAAAAACCGGGCTTAGGACAAATAGCACGGCTATCCTTCAAGTGAATTGCCGCCTTAATGATGCGTTGGTGTAATTTCAGAAAAGAGCAAATCAATAGCCGAACAATATCATGCTTGTTGGCTGGATCATTTAAAAATAAAATAAAGGAGAAACAATCGCAACTAGCAAAAGAGAAAATTCTTTTTCACCACGATAAATGCATCAGCAAGAACTTCTGCAGTTGTGAGCTAAAAACTACATGATTTAAGCTATCAGGTTCTTCAGCCGATTATTCTCCCGGTTTTTAGCTTTTTGATTACTAACTGTTACTAAACATATAAAAATGGCTGTAAGGAAAGAAATTTTCATCGAACGGTGAACTGATTGCCGAATCAATTGCCTACTTTGAAGAGGTGGACAAATCGTTCTACATGGTCAGATTGAAAAATCTCGAACATCGTTGGACTAATTGTATGAACCTCAAAAGAAAATATGTTGAAAAATAAATTCTGTTAATCCCGAAAGAACTTTGTTTACTTTCTTTTTGCACGGACTTATCGAACAACCCTCCTAAGCAAATTAATCAAACATTTATATTTTAAAATTCGAACTTAAAATCTAATGTCAAGAAACTAGCTTCTAACTGAATGATGATGAGTCAATTAATACTCATGTGATTCTCTTCAAATTTGCAACGGTAATTTAATTTTAAGATCCATTTCACTTCTTGCATAAGTAAAAATGACGTGAATCACAGCGAAACGTAGGACAAAACACAGCTATATGTTAAGCTGCACATTCAAGACAAGAATGTTCTACACAATTTGAACAAATGATGGATTTGTTTTCCACTCATTCAAGCCAATCCATCTACGTGGGTCATTCACGAAGACTCCAAAACGCACTACCGGGCATTGCGAATCCCCCTACTCATCCTCCCACCTTCAAAGCAAGACCCCTGACTCCCATCCAAATTCCCCTTCCCACAGGGTGATTTTCGTTTTTCGAAGAGAGCTTTCTGCAGCTTCGAAGGATCGTATTTCACATTTATGGCCAAATGGGATGAATGGAAATCCAACGACGTTGGATTTCCCAAACTCTCCCTTTGTCTACACCAATTATCGTCGGTTTTTCACATTGATAAAGGGGGTTGGCCTGCTATGTTCCAAAAAAGTGGAGTGGACTGTGTTGGCATGTCGTGAATGTAATGTTGCAGAGTTAACGCAGATACCAGGCAGTTAGTTTAAAATAAAAAATAGCTTTAATATAGTTACTTAAAAGAAACATTCTGCTTTCTTGCAGCTTACACACTCACGGACAGCCATTCATTCGACTGCTTATCATAAAAACACAAATTAACAAAATACATATAGATTGTAACAACCAATCAACTTCGACTAGTGCCGTAACTTCGGCTACGTCATGAAATTAACCAATGTGATACGTTTCATTCAATGACTGAACAATTTCATTTGAATTTCCAACAGACTGGCGGTGAATGTCCCTCTTTAGACATTATGCGCATTTGTTATGAGGTAGTAATGTCATGTAAAATGACTTTACTGCAATTATCCAATTTCAGAATCAGTGCCCTATCTATATTTTTACTTGCAGATATAAACACTTAAACAAAACAGAATTTTCGAAAGTAACAACCTACTTTTTTGTAATTATTCAAAATCGAAATAATAATTTCAAGTAAAATAGCGCCCTTTGATGTCAAATATTAATTACATTTCGCATGGATTTGTGAAAAAGCGATTTTTTAACTCAGGTGCAACAAGTATACAGCTAAAGTTTCCGTACTTTCATTAACCTAATGGAACTTCGATTCAGACGAGTAAAGCACAAATAAAATAGCAGAAGATATTTTTAACGCGAAATATTGTCTGAATTTAGCGGAGAAAAAAATTTCTCGATTATGTTACTGAAACTTCCATCTAGAAATATGTTACAGCGAAATGTGGAGAGAATAATTTGACGGAAAACTGTACAAAACACTAAAAGAGTTATTTCTATACTTTCGACTTCGGCAAGTTTCCATTGTAATGCCTTCTCCTACGTCAGCAAAAGCAAAATCATTTCGTGCTATTATATGAAATATGAAATCTAAACGCTTTTTATTATTGCAAGCATTGTAAATGATAATTCTTTAATTCATTTTAAGAATTTTATGTTGTACTCCATGTAGTCAATAAGATTGCTTTTTTCTAATTGTAAAGCAAGTCTCACCTGCTTGTCTAAATTTAAGTTTCAGTCTTGAGTTCATCGTTCAAGATACCACTCTAAAACAATGTACAATCGATTGTTGGTTAAAATTGGATAAACTTCTTATTTTAGCTGTACAATATAATTGTATAGGTTTACCTTTTAATCCTATCTATCGCAAATTATTATTTTTTTATTAAAAAAATTAATATCAAAAACAACTTAGAAATACTTAAAGTTTAGAATTATTCATTTCATCCTGATTAATGAATTAATTAACTTCATACGTACTAATTGTTGAATATCAAACGTGTGCTTATCTCCTTGATAGCAACGCATGCAAAACAACAACGGGAAGGAAAAAAAGGTGGTTTGTTTACGTGATAACATTTTACAACAATAATCAGTTAACGACATCGAGTTTGGTATAAATGTGCAGCCAACGCCCACAAAAGTGTGATCATGGGGTTGCCATTTATTTCAATAAAATTTCTGTGAAACTTATTTCTCCACATTAATTAATTTCTTCCAGTTAAATACAGCAAAGCCCCGTTTATACGTCTTTCAAGGGACTAGTTTCAAACGACGTATAAATGAAAAGACGTATAATCGAAATTTTAATAAGCAACTTTCATTATTACAATTTAATGCTATTAATGCAAATTCATTTAAAAGTAATAATTTTAATTTTTTAAACATAATAATAATATATTACTACACGGTATTGGAAACAATAATGAAATTAAAATTAATCTTCTGTGAGGAAAGTCACCTTTATTGCCTATTTTGAGTACTAATTATATATATATTATTTGATACGATTCATTTGCCTTCAGGTAGGGCATTTAATTAAAAAGAAATTTTCAAGGAAAGTTGGAACCCTAAGTCCGTTAACCCTCACCCTGTTACTTCGATGTAAATTTTATCAAAATCTGTTATAGGTTCATGCTTGAAATTTTTTATACGAGTAAAGTACATCTTTCTCATTATACTGAAATTATTCTTTTAAAATAAATTCAAAAATTAATTTTATACAAATTTTTTGTGTCGAAACAAGAAATATGGAATTGGCCTTTTCGATGCACCTTTTCTCATAATCTGTTATAGATACATGTTTGAAACATTTTATACAAGTAAAGTGCACCTTTCTCACTATACTGAAATGATTTTTTAAAAAAAACTTAAAACTTTATTTTTTAACAATTTTTTTATGTCAAAATAGGGTAAAATCTCGCTATGTCTAATTAAATATTGTTTAAATTTATAAAAAAATCAAAAATTAAACAAATGTTTATTTCAATACAATGAGAAAGGTGTACTTTACTTCTATAAAAAATTTCAAACATGTATCTATAACATATTTTGAGAAAAGTTACATCGAAGTAGCCAATTTAACATTTTTTGTTTTGACATAAAAAAATTTGCAAAAAATAAAATTTTGAATTTTTTAAAAAAATTTTTTAGTATAATGAGAAAGATGCACTTTACTTGTATAAAAAATTTCAAACATGAATCTATAACAGATTTTGAGAAAACATTCACAATTAAAAAATTAACAAATTTTTAAAAAAAATTTCTTGAATTAATTAAAAATTAATTAAACCCTTTATATTATACAGAATTAAGATACAGATTAAGAACATTTGAGAAAAGTTACATCTAAGTGGCCAATTTAACATTTTTTGTTTTTGACATAAAACAATTTGTAAAAAATAAAATTTTGAATTTTTTAAAAACTTTTTTAGTATAATGAGAAAGATGTACTTTACTTGTATAAAAAATTTCAAACGTGAATCTATAACAGATTTTGAGAAAAGGTACATCGAAGTAACAGGCTTGGTTCCAACTACCCTTAAACGTCGCCTGACGTGTTGATTGTTTGGAAGCATTAAGTACAGAATTATGAATCGAATAAAGTCTTTTGAAAGTGTTTTCACTAGTTTTTTAACAAACAAAATAAGTTCGGTTTCCAATGGAGTTCATTAGTCTTTAAAAGAAGGCGGACTAAGTTATTCACATTCTTCTCCATCCTTTTAACCCCGCCCCCTTGCGTTCTAGGAAAGGGCCCCCCCCCCTAATAGGAACGGATAAACTATAACGGAGGCAGAAAATTTGCGAATTTTCTGCATGCCTTTACTTAGAAAACGACGCACAACCCAAGCTTTGAGTCGTTTAAACGAAGAACTTTATCAATAGAAAAAATAGGAATGAATCGGAACTGTGTGAAACGACGTATAAATGAGAAACGCATAAATGGTGCTTTACTGTAATTTATTCATTCATTATTCATTTGTGTCCAGATGATGTTGCCATCTAGGAACATGTAAGTGTATTATGATTGCAAGTGATGACAAGTGTTGATTATAAAATACAGATTACTCTGATGATTTCTGGAGAGGATTTTATAAACCGATGATGGACTTTTTGATAATAAATTTTAAATTTTTATTTCTCCTCT
>BGPR01045902.1:0-12191 GCA_013235015.1 Araneus ventricosus | reverse complement strand
TGAATATTATAATTGAATATAAGGAATGAATATTATAATTGAATATAAGGAATGAAAACGTGTAAGGAATGAATATTATAATTGAATATAAGGAATGAAAATGAAATTTATTCTTTCATATGCCCTGTTATTGTTTCATTCTTTATTATTTCGAAGAAAGAGAAAACGAGTTTTCTGGTAAATGATTCAATGATATTACAGTTAACATTCAATGATATTAAACTGGTATGACGAAACTAACGCTTAAAATAATTATTAATAAAGTTTTTTTAAAGCACGCTTTTATTAGCTTTCTAAAATGTGGGAAGCATAATTTTTTATCAAAAATCTTTAGGTCAGAGCAAAAATCGTAAAAGGTAAGGTGCTAATGTGAGTTGGAATTTTAATCAAATTTATAATATATTTTAATTTTTAATTAATATTTAAGAATTTCCTTTCTTTTGACATTCATTTTAGTCTGTTTTCCTTTTCGTATTGTTTCCAGAGCCTCATGCTTTTTACGATTTTTGCTTTGACCTTCAAATCTTTAAAAATTATTTTATACATTTTAGTGTAGTGACCTAGTGGCAAGGTCTCGGCATCTGGGCCAGAGGGTTGCAGGTTAGAAACCCGATTCAACTGGCGATCAGCCGTGTATGTGGGCCTGTTCCACGTTAAATCATGCGTAGGGTGCCAAAAGTCCTCCCGCTGGTGTTGTGCTATACAGCCCAGCCCGACCCAGCCTACCCTACTGGGTTTAAGGCATTAAAGAATAGGTGTGTGCTGGTGTTGTGCGGAAGTTTGGAAAGGGGATGCCAGCACAGGTGGCGTCCTCCTTAGCTGACCGCGGTTCAAAATTCGGAGGTCCATCCCCAAATAGCCCTCGTGTTGCTTCAAAACGGGCGTTAATATAACTAAACTAAAGCGCGGTCTTTTAAAAAAATTTCGTTTCTATTAACTATTATTTCCGAACTTTTAAGTTTTAATATATTTAATTACTAATTATCATAATTATTATTATAAAATCCTGTAATCATTTTTTGTAATCATTTTTTTTCAAACTACTTCCAAATAGGGCCATTCGTAATGAATCAATCTAAGCGATTAATTGATAACTAAGGAACAACAGCTAATAAGGAATACACAGCTTTACAGAATTTTATAACTCTTGCACATGAAGAATTGAGTGAAAAATCGAGCACGCACTTCCATCTTTATTTTCAGTTTCGTTCAACTTGACATGAAGTCAAGTTACATGAAAGCGAGTAATAATATGTTTAACCCTTCAATGAACGATTCTTTTAAATTTCAAAATAAAAAAATGTTTTTGGTATGGGAAGTATACATATAGCAACAGAAAAATACATAAAAAATCAAAATAGAATTGTGATATTATTAAATTGAATTTAATGAACGTATCAAATCAGTATACCTTTTTTATAAAACAATGAAAAAGTATTTTAAAAGTAATATCAAATGGTAAATACTTGTATAAGAGCAATTAATGAGACCATCAGAGAGGCAAGACACCTTTTAAATGCTAAAAAACAGAGTAAATATGTCAATGGGTGTATCAGGAATTGAATAACTGATTACTACAGACTTATCAATAGGACCTCTGCTGTCCATGGAGAATGGAACGAATGTTTTTTATCCGGTCTCTTATGACGTTTCTAATCTGATTCAGCGTGTGAGAGTGGACAAAAATTTTCTATTCATTATTAACATGAAAAATAAATTACGTATCAAATTTGATACAGTATGCAATGAAGGTTTAAAAAAGTGTTGATGTCGTTTTTCAGAATTCAAGTTCTAATTAGAAATAAACATCTAAAGTAAAGAATGATATGAATATTGAATGTAATTTTTTCCCTCATTACAGTGTGGACAATGGGTCCGCCGAAATGTCTTTTTGCTCCTGTTGCTGTTGGCGACAGTGTCCGGCTATATCCTGGGGCTGGTCCTGCAATCTCAGAAGCTCACCAACCAAACCATTTACCTCATCGGATTCCCTGGACAACTCGTCCTCAGGGCCTTTCTCATGATCATCGTACCCTTGCTCTTCTGCAGTCTTGTTCTAGGTGAGACATTCTTGTGAAAAAGAAATTTTTCAAACCAATGTTTCTTAATATCATATATTTTTGTTATCTTTCTGCATCATGCTGACAGTTTTGTTAAAATCACCAGACTTCTTCCCTGATGTTTCGTTTGGAAGGGTATATTCATAAAATTTCCGAATTGAATTAGGGTAATAGGGGTAATTTCCACGGTTTAGTAATGAAAAAAGCGCAGGTTATTCAAATATATTGTTTGTTGTTAAAATATCTGAGGTAACATATTTGAATTCATTTTTTCGCTACTTGACTGATTGCTATTTAACACATCATAGTAAACTATGATACGCATCCAGACTGTTCCTTACTCTATAATATGGGCTTCCTATATTATTTTACGAAGGTGCTGAGAACGAACGTCCTATTTAAATCACAATAGAGAAAGCGTCACTGGTCATAAGCACGTCAAATATGTATGTTATTCATTTTAGAATATAGTGAAACGATTGGCATGAAGAAGAACCAAGGATGAGCTTTAGAGGGAGAATTAGCTTTGGTAACACTAGTAAAACGTAACTCTATGAAATGCCTTCGTCGTTGTGATGTGATTAATTAGAAATTATATTAGTGGTATAAGCTCGCGATAGTTCTGACAATTGTAGTAAACCAATTTATTCAAATAATTATTAAATTCTGTTACAGGTAAGTCTTTGCGCAAGTCTTCAATATTTCCAACATATAAAGAAGAAACAAATGGTAAAAGCGTGTTCCTCTACAGTAGTACTTGATATTTTTTCCTTTAACGGAAGGTAGGACAAAATCCTGCCCAATCTTAGCGCTAACTCGTCAAATCGTTGCGCCAATATTCAATTCTTTACAATGCAATTCTTTGTTTGCGCAACACAAAGTACCGCCAACATTTCAGTTTGATGACGATTGGGACACCGTTAACGATGCTGCGCATGTGTTTTCCTTCTTTCCTTCAAATCTCCAAGTTTGCGACAGCTTCTCAGTCAAGCCGAACTTTTCAAATAACACTACAGTTAAGGGTCAAAAGGGTAGCCATGAAGATCTAAATGCATGAATGATTCCCCTGTTCTTAGTAAAACGCTGTCGCTACAACTGTTAAAAAAAGCCCTTAATGTGGAGTGGTGGTCCATCTCATTGAAATGTTATAGAGACGATGAGTTTCCTATAACGGTGTGCAGTAACTAAACAGGTCTTTGATCCTGCAACTGGCTTTCATCAAGAAATAGTTCAGATAACTTTCTAAAGTTTTAATTAACATTAATCAGAATCCTGCTTCATTCTGCAAACTTATTTAACAATAGCTGTTCCAACCTTTTCAGCGACTTGCCGTTTACAAGGATAATCTTTTTACTGTTCGTATGTCAGCATTTTAATTGTTAACACATTACTTTTTTATCGTCTATAATCATGCTTAAAACTCTTTCTTTGACCTTCTTGCAATGGATTTTGCTTTTATACTGTTGTCTATGTTTAATCCTATATATTATTGTTATAAAATTTGAATTTTAACCATTTGTGCAGATTACTCAAATCTGGTCTTAAAGGTGATTTTATAAAGGGTGATTCTAGAATCATGGGACAAACTTTAAGGGTAGGTCAGGCATACAGAAACAAGTCATTTTTACAATGAGGTCGTAAGCCCAAAGAATGACCGTTACAGGTGTCCCTTTGCAAGTGTATTAAGTAAAAGAAACGAGTGTACCAGATAAAGTACGTAAAACAGGATTAATTGGACACAAATTTAAAACAACACACAACACATTTGCTTGAATAACAACACGGAAAGTGTGTATAGCTGCGGAAGGCAAGTCCTTTGTACATTTCTTCAAGCACTCCAAAGATTAGTTGTTTATACTACTTCCTACTTGCCATAAAATCTGACATGTTGTGTACTACTTGTAATGGCCACTTGTAACTAATGCTACTCTGTTCTTGCGCCGTTTTACATTTGTATTCTACTAAATCTGTGTTGCGCACTTATCTGGTGCACTGGTTTCTTTTACTTAATTCATCAGCAAAGATTCTCCTGTAGCGATCGTCCTTTGCATTTATGATACCATAATCTGTTTTAAAAATTATTTGTTTCTGTATGCTTGACCTATCCTTAAGTTTATCCAAAGATTTTGGAATCACCCTGCAGATTTAATTTATATTGACTGATTTTATAGATTATTTGACTTTGGCGTCAAGACAATAGCAAAATAATGAAAAATAAAAATAATAATTTGATGATAACCGAATATAGTTTTTGGAAAGTATCGTTACTTTTTTTATATTTAAAATGATGTTTTGATATTAATTGTGATTTGTTCATTCTTGGTGTGCAGGTAAAAAAAAATATTTTATTTCTAGAAATTTAAATTTTAACACATAATATAAGCAATTTTATTTTTTTAACACATATTATAAGCAAGAACAAGGGATTTTTATATATTAATTCAATGCGATTGTTTCATTTAAAATATAAAATTCTAGAATTAAAAAAATATTAAATTTCCATATTCGAAATATTGAAAATATAAAATATTTTTCGCAAAATAAGGAGATTTTTAGCTATTTTAGTATTATGCTGGATTCATAAAATTTAAATTTTCATGCTCTAAATATTTATATTGTTACATACAGAGTCACTGGTATCCATTAGTTCACAAAAAATCGAAAAAATTATGAAATATACGGCCATTATAATTATTCTAATCTTTACAAATATAATTTGCTTTTTACAATGAGTATAAGTAATCCGCACAGTATAATTTAATCCTCTCGTAAAAGTGATTAAAACACGTATTTTATTTACTTCAAACTTGCAATCAGTCTGTTACGCCATTCTGGACATCTTATCACTTGTTTACAAGAATATTTCAAAGCTAAGTTATTGTTTATTTAAACAAAATTTCTTTTACTTTATTGCTGATTGGTTGCGTTTTTTATCGGTCTACACTCGTCAGTCTTTCAGCTATCATAAAAAAGTATTATTCACAGGTATCGACACATTTATTTATTCATTTTTTAAAACTTCAATGAACGAATGGAAAATGTTATAATAGGTTTTGTCAAAATTGGTGTGTACATAGATTTCAAAATTAATCATAAATGTTGTATTACTAGTCAGATGCCGTTTTAACCTCATAAGGGTAGTCAGCAATAAGAACTAATTCAATTTCTAATTCTAATTTCAAAGTTTTAGAATGAGATTTTATTGTAAATAATTTTTAATTTTTAATTCTGAACATTTTATATTTTAAGCATATACAAAGGATTAAACCTATTAAAGGAATATGGCTCACTCTCCTTAACACTTTGAGTAAGGCCACGCGTTTGACACTACGAGTAGCTGGCACACTCTTGTGACAGTCCTCGAAGGCTTAATAGGAAATTAAACACAATTTTAAAACTTTTACATATTAGGCCACAATCACTGTCCATTATTGGAGCTTACTAAAGTTTTAGTGAAACAATTGCGAAGTTCTATTTCGTTTTTTATAACCTCTGCACTCGGGGTAAAACCGAGTACTTCTTGTGGGGTAAAACCGGGTACTAGGGGGAAACTACGGATACCCAACCCAAGAGGATTTTCTTAGGTTGTGAGATAGGTGGTAGTTTGTGAGGGCCATACCTCTTTGACCTTTGAGTCAAATTATCTGATGGAAAGCAATTTCAATTTATTCCGATTCTAATATTTTATTTTTTGGGATAATTTCAAATAATACAAAGAGTTATTTTAGTCAAAATTTTAAAAAGAACTGAAATTTATTTGTTGCATTATTTTCTCGCTTGCAAATAAACGATTATTTTTTCTCATCTAAAACTTAAAATGCATGTAAAATAAAAAATCTTTTGCTCGAAATCTTTGCAATTGTTTGGTTTTATTTAACGCAACGTCATTTCGACCAAGTCGGTCTCTTAGTTAGCTTGAATTTTAAAGAAGAAAGAATTACTCAGAATACATTTTTCTTCTTTTGCTTTTGGATTGGATTACTTTTCTTCTTATGCTTTTGGATTTGGATCACTAAAATAGAAGGAGAACCCAGTAAGTCTATTGTGTTTTTCAAATTTCTTGTTTTGTGCAACATTTGTTAGATTCTTACATTTTATTTTGTCGCTATTCTGTTCTATTGTAATTTTCAAACCAGCAGTGTTTCAAGGCGCTAATGACATTACTAGGTTACCTATTTTATTCCTACAGCTTTTGTCACTAATTTAGATACGAATTTCGCAAATATTTTTTCAAAAATTAATTGTCTTTATTCTTAAATTGTCAACTACGGTAACTATTGTTAAATCTTAAAAATTTGTCTTTATTCTTAAATTTTCAACTATCGTAATTATTGTTAAAATTTTAAAAAATCGTCTTTTTTCTTAAATTGTCAACTATTATAACTATTGTTAAACATTAAAAATTGTTTTATTCTTAAATTGTCACACAAAATAAAAATTTATGCTACTTTTCCACTGAAAATCTAGTTTTACCTAATTTCCCAAAGAGTTTACATGAATACCCTGTTTTACCCCACTAGTGGGGTAAAACCGGGTGATTTGACTTCTTCTACAAAAAAATCATTAGTAAAAGAGTAGTAAAACTATGACTTTTCCTGAAAGATATAATGTACTCTGATAAATAATGAATATTTTAGTAAAATTTGGCAAACTCTATGTCGAATAGCTTAGCTCCAACAGGCCTTCGGACCTTAGGTACCCGGCTTTACCCCACTTTCTCCTACGTAACAATTTTATCCACAGTTTAGGTTGCAAAATGTTCACAGCTGCCTTCGCATCAGAAATTGAATGCTCTGAACTTGCATCACTTTATAAATTATTACTAAATCTTTAAAAAATTGTCTTTATTCTTTATTGTCAACTATTGTTATTATTATTATTTTTTTTAAAAAAAAGGGTCTATTTTAAATTATCAACTATTATAACTATTGTTAAACATTAAAAAATTGTTTTTTCTTAAATTGTCTCATAAAATAAAGATTTATGCTACTTTGCCATTGAAAATCTTGTTTTCCCTAATTTCCCATAGAGTTAACATGTGTACTCAGGTTTTACCCCACTAGTGGGGTAAAACCAAGTGGTTTGACTTTTTCTACAAAAAAAAAATCATTAGTAAAAAAGTAGTAAATCTATGACTTTTCCTGAGAGATATATTGTACTCATATAAATAATGAATATTTTAGTTAAATTTGACAAGTTTTATGTCGAATAGTTTAGCTCCAACAGTCTTCGGTACTTCGGCTCCTTCGAGTCTTAGGTACCAGGTTTTACCCCACTTTCCCCTATGTGTTTTTAAACAAACTTTTACATAACTTTAATAATTTAATAATTCGTTAACAAATTTTTAAATAAATTCTGAGATATTTTTACAACTGTAAATCCTCTTTTTTTCGTTTTTGGAAAATTGAATACATTTTTAAATCTGCTTAAATGTGTTTTGTTGTTGCCTTAATTTAAATAATCGTGCTTAAAAGACAGTTATTAGAAAGCATGATCAGATATAATTTGCCGAAAGGTACTTTTGAATGCGCTATCTTTTCCTGGTGCTTCATATTCAAACAAATTATATAAGATATATTTATAATTTGGGAAAGTGTTTCTGATAAGTTTTATAAACTTCGTATCCGATAAACTGTGAATGATAGATAGTATGCTGATTTCACTGTATTACTTAGGTACGGTTCTTATCGCACATCTTGCAAGAAATTTTTTTTTTATTATTATTACTTCGAAAACTTTCAGGCATACTTAATCTTTTGATTTGCTACATTTAAAAATTATTTCTTAAAAAATCTGATACCGAAAAATTTCACTGTCATTATGCAACGTGAATTTTTACAGTCGCTTTCATTATTCCCCTTGAGATTTCTAATCGTTGTTTATATCTTTGTGCATAGCTTGCAAAAAATATCGGATGAAATGTCGTCATAATCATCAGATAAAAAAGGAAAATAAATATCTAAATATTTTGGAGATAATCCAAGATATGATTAGTTCCTACAAGTTTCAAGAACTCTGTTTCTTCTGTGAATTGTGCTTATGTTTTTTTTAAATTGGCTACCAAAAAAGAAAAAGATGTAGAAATTCTACATTTCCCCCTGAATGTGATATTTAATGTTGGATTCTGAATGCATAAATGATGCTCGTGCTTTTTTATTGGCAGCCGATATAATTCTTGAAGCGTTTGCTTTCAAGTAACAGAGAGAGACCCAATTTTGGTCGAATAATTTCATCACAAACTCAAAATTGGCTAATAAATAAGAAATTTAATCTTTCATTTAAATTAAATAAAAAATAAAACTGAAATAGTTATTTAACAAATTTCCATGATTTTTTTTTACACGGACATGTTTTCTTTTTAACTAATTTTGTTCATAAAGGATGAAAAAGTTTGTGTCGTACAAGAACTTATTTTTATAATAGGCGCCGCCTCTTGTGCTCAGCATTAAGAGTTTAAAATGCTATTATTTAACTCACTGGCAGTGATAGAAGATTTCACTAACATGCGTTATGAATAGATATTTAAAATATTTAAGTATGGGAGGCATAAAACAAGAAATAAAAAAAACTCTTTCTGCTAACACGTAAGTAGATTCCGTTCGATCGCAGCCCCTATCTCCTGTCATTTTCTCCTCTAATTTCATAAAGGGTGGAGCTATGAGGTTGAAAGAGGGTGGAATAGAATGCAACTAATGACAACATTTTCAACGACGTGTCGCATGCATAGGTTAAAAAAAATGTATAAGTTAGGGGTGGAAAATCACTTTCAGCATATAAATTCTAAGCAGTTGAAGCAATCGAAAAACTTTCATTTCAAAAGTTGATCGTTATGATGAGGTGATAATTCACCTAATTATCTTTATGTCTTCAATTGTAAAGGAGTCAAAGGTAACCGTAAATCGTGTTACACCCGCCCTGCCGAAGCATCCAGGCCCTTGAATGACAGCCGCTTCATTAGTTCGAGTACTGAGGTTTGAATCCTTATGACCTGTCCCCAGTCCGACCCTTTCCGAAGGAGGTACGTACTATCACTTGTGGGAGGTAACACAACCCACACATTTCTATACCCCAAGGGGAAACGAGAGCCCATTTACTTATCCGGCGGCCTTTCATCCGTGTACTCGCGATGCCCCCTCCCGGGGGACAGGAGTCAAGGGTAACCTTAAAAGAAGGTCTACCCCCGCCCTGCTTTGACATCCAGGCCCTTGAACGACAGCCGCTACATTAGCTCGAGTACTGAGGCTGGAATCCTGATGACCTGTCCCCAGGCCATGGCCCGACCCTTCCCGAAGGAGGTACGTACTATCACTGGTGGAGGCACCAACAGCCCCACCATTGCTATACCCTCAAGAGAAGTGAGTTCCTTCTTACTTATCCGGCAGCAACTCCTCCGCGTATACGAGGTGCCCACAGGGGCAAAGGAGTCAAGGATAAATAAAATTTTCAACCTCCACCCTTTCCACCACCCCTTTGAGCTGGATGCCCCATATAAGTATTCCGCCGAGATTTTCTCACTCAGCGCAATATATCCCTCGCTTGTTTAAATCCAATTAAAATTACTCTACCCTATTAGCACAAGATATTTTACCATGTTTCCACGATATTCCGAATGCCGCACAACATCGTTAAGATATCGTATGAATATTGCAGAGCTTCTTGTTGAGGGGAAACAGAACCTTTTGGGGGGAGTATACGAGAAAGTTTAGGGGAGACCACTCCAGCTTGTTTAAATAAGTGTCTCTGACGTCTTGCCATACATCACATTTAATACATTTAATGGTTATCTTCATGATATACTCAAGTCAATCGAGTATGAATTTTGTACCTTATTCCTTGGACTGATTAGGTGCAAAATTCGATGCAGGTCTACAATTTGCTTGTTATATTTTTGAGTTATCGCATATATCACTGTGCACGTATAGATAAATCGACATACAGTACTCTTTGTCGAATATAATCTACAAAAATAAAAACAATATGCCAAATTTGATCGAAGTCGATTTATTTGTCGTGTTCTGAGGCACGCAGACAAAGAGATAGACTTCCCGTAGATGGATTTTGTCAAAACTTTGATAGAAAACTTTAAACAACATTGTTGAAAGAAACGTTGGTGTAAAGACTGCATTCTCATCATTATCCGTCAAGCTTGTTGCATTTTTGAGTTATTGTGCTCACAGACAAACTGTCCGACAAACCACCAGATAAGTATAATCACCCCCCCCCCGAGGGGAGGCGAGGAGGGGGGGGGGGGGACTTAGGGAAGTGTTAAACGTGGAGTTTTGTCGAAATTTTGAAATAGAAAGTTCTTTTGCATTTGTTTGAAAGCGTGTATTGCAATACTTTATTTTTTTCGCTTGGTATAGCCGTAAATAATAATGAAACCTTGTCACCGAATTCAGTATCGGAATGTTGTTTATAGATCTGAGATGGAAACTCAATATTATGCTACTGAATCACATGTCTGTCTAATGAATGGCTTCACAAACCTTTTCCACTCGCCACGCCATTTTGGTCCAAAAATTTGTTCCGCGACACTATACTTGCCTGAAATACATTTTCTCGACCATCAGATTACATAATTTAATATGAAATCAAACAATGCATCTTTAATCCTTAATAATATAATAAATGCGAAAGTCTGTCTGTCTGTTTGTTAAGCTTTCACGGGAAAACTACCAATCCGATTTGGATGAAAATTGGCAGAGTTGTAGCTTGAAATCCGAGAACGGACATGGGCTAGGTGAAATCACGTTAAATTAATTATTTTTGACTACAGACAACAATTAAATAATTAATAAAGCCCATTGACTCAGCGATTCTCGATGAAGAATATTTTATTTTTCAATCAACTGTCACGTGATCCTTCAGGAATGCGAAAACATATGGAATAAATTATATTTAAAATCAACTATCACGTGATCCTTTTTTCCGCTGTAACTTCGGAACAAATTGTTCGATAAAAATTATTTTTATACCATCTTAAAGATACAAATTTTACCTTTTCAATGATACCAATTGTATTTCTGTGACATTTTTCCTTCAATTTTTATTCATTTTTTAAAGTTTTACGTGCAGACGATTTTGAAATAACGCAGATTTATACCTACTTCGCTGCTAGGAAACGGTTAGACTTTGAACTGATTTATCTTTATTTCTGAAAATTTTGCTTATGTTTATAAATATCTATAAAACAAGGCAGAAATTACATGTATCTGTCTGTCTGTCGGTCGATCGGTCGTTCACAAGAACTCCTCCTAAACAGTGAACGGTAGCGACATGAAATTTACACACAAGGTGCTATTTGCAACTTTCAGAGTTAATTAGTTCTTAAGATATTTAAGATATTAGTCGCTTTTAAGCCTATTGCTTAGACGTTTTTTGCTAATAACTTCTGAAATCTTTATTAGACAACAATTCTTTTTATACAATTTTAAAGACCAGATGAAAAGAAGACCAAAGAAAATGATCTTTTTAATGCTATTAATTCCATTGCGATGGAATGTTTTCTCTGATTGCTATAAAGGTTTAAAAATATTTTTGTAACGTAATTTCTAACAATACTTTTTATTCTTACAGAAATAAATTGAAGCCAAATTACTGTTTCGCGCGCGGGCTTTTGCCAGTGTTAAATTTAATATAAGAAAATATTGCTTTCTTTGACCATAAACAACAAAGGAGACTTTGCACTTCCGGTTTCCTGTTGTTGTAGCATTTACAGCTTTTAATATGGTTACACAGTGATCCAATAACGTTAGTGAATTATTCTCTCGATGTTTTGTTTAATTTTCACAGTGAGATATTACAGAATATCCATCTGGAGATACGGTAATGAGCATTAACAAGGAACATCATATTCTGTAGAGCTCTTCAACATCTTAGAATTGTCAGGGGCACCTTCCGACAAGCCGAGATTGAATGTCGATGTGCCAGTACTCAGTGGCGGACTGGGTCTGAAAATAGTGGTTGCCAGGAGTCAGTGAGGGCCCACTCATATCTACAATCATAACATTAATATATATATTATATATATTAATGTTATGATATATATATAATTATTATAAATTATTAAATATATAATTAATTTAATATATTATTAATTTAATTATCAAATATATAATTATATATATATAT
>BGPR01045901.1:0-12191 GCA_013235015.1 Araneus ventricosus | reverse complement strand
TTTGTTAGAGAAAATTTTGGTTTACATGGAAACGTAAAGAATTATATCAACTAAATTTAACGTTTGAGTGATCTTAACAGACTTTTAGTTATCTTATTAAGAGTCTGATAACATCTGCAGTTTAAGTTTATTTCAATAGTCAGTGAAAATATTTATTTCTTTTTTAAAATGTAAGAACACAAAACCATTTCTAAGAAAATATCAATGCTTTCTTCAATGATACTGTATTTATGCACTAGCTCCTTGAGCGTTATAGTTTTGCTGATATGCATTCTTCATTAATTGATCAAATCTAAATGCCTGAATTGCATTGCTTTTGGTAGCTCTTATGCCAATTGCGAGCTGAATTTTAATAAATGCTATGAGACAAGAATCCACTAATATGTGTTACAAACCTATAATGCATCCCGACACGTTATTAACGAGTTTGAAGACAGTACTTCTAATAAAAATAGTAGTCTCAGGCATTGAATTATTTCCAAACACCACCGTCACATGCTAGACAGTGTGTTTTATCACAATATCTTGTGCATGTGCTGTGATTTGTAAAGTATAATTTTTTTAAATAAAATTCTGATTTATATACAGGTTTTTATTTTCATTCTGAACTTTAATGGATAATAATGAGACTCTTATTTATTTTCCAAGCTGTATGATATATATTTGAATTAGATCTATAATTTTATTTTTTAAGAAAAACAGTAAAGTGTCAGTTTTATGTTAGTTAAATTTCCTTTATATTTGGTATGAAAAGGCCCAAAAATGTTTTTGAATATCACACCGATAGCGTCCAAGACATTTATAAATTGTGAAAAGGCACCTGATTAATTTCGAATAGGTGTTAAATTTTCCTCCTTATTCTTTGATTTTGCGAAGTTTGCAAAAAATTGTGTGTAGAAAAAAAAATTCAATAACACTTTACTTCGTAGCTAGCGCATTTTCGTAAAATTGATAGAAAAAAAGTTTGATCGTTTTTACTTTCTAGTAAACGAAGTATACAAAGAGAAAGTATTATAATCGTCGATCGTAAATTTCAACACGAGATTTTGATTAATATCCACGTTTTAGACCTCCCTGAGTCCGAAAAACACAATTTTGGAATTTTGTTTGTGAACACGGTAACTCAAAAATGGTTAAAGCTAGAAAGGCGAAATCTGGTGTATGGACTTTATACAAAATTAGTATATATCAATCAATTTTTGGATAAAGTCCGTAAACGCGGGAAATTTGTCTGTTAGGGTTCATATGAACACAATAACTCAAAACTCAATAGCTAGATAGATAAAATTTGGTACACAGTTTCAAAAATTAGGAATGTAGGCCCGTATTAAATTTTGGACGAAATCCCTTGAAACGTTGACTGTCGGTCGGTTTCTGTAATCGCATGCTTGTGAACACTATAATTCCCAAACGCAACGACTTAGATAAATGAAATTTGGTATGTGGTCTTTTAACCTTAATTGCCCAATTTTCGTTTCAATCGGGTAAAAAAACTCTAATGCCCCTGAAACTCAATATGCCATTACTTTTCGATAAAAAAAAATTATAAATAAAGCATTAAATTTAATTTTGGAAAATTCGCGACTGGATGCTCTACCTGGACTATAGTATCAAAGTTTCAAATTTCAGGTGAATTAAATTTCCGTTTATTATGATAGAAGATAATCTCTTGCGTACTAAATAAAGGTTATATGAATAAGCTATTTCTTCCGACATTTAGTGCATTGGTTTTCTAAATGTAATCTTTAGTTTGAGGATTATTAATTCGCCCTCTTAAAAAGCATATATAACTAGTTTCAGTACAAAAGGCTTGAAGTATATTGTTTTATTTAAAACATTATTCAGGGGTTAAGAAGGTTATTTATAATCCTTCATGTGTATTAATTATTACTGGCTATTTTGGAATATAGATTATTATGTGACTATCTATATAATAAATGTTTGTGTGCATACAAAACGGATTACGCCAGTTAAGCTCCGTTTCTATTTGTGATCGGCTCTAAATTTTTTACTTTTTGCCGAATACTAAATCAAGAAACAATATGAAAAGTTTTATAGTGCCATCAGAGATTAGTAAAATATATATAAATGGCATTGTAGTTAAACCTTAAAATTAAGGAAATAATTTTTACATTCGTAGACTAATAAGCTGACGTGTAGTAAATTGAAATCAAGAATATAAAAAAGACAACTAATAATATGAAGTACAGCCAATATTTAAAATACAACTATTAATAAACATCAAATAAATTGAAGTCACAGACATCTAAAGAATATCAACTTTCATGCAACTTCAATGATGTTCATATTTTTAGAAACTCACGACATGAAAAATAAGTAATATAGCCTTCAATTTTTTTGGCCCAACGGTCTGGCATTTGTCTAGTCTAACGGTGTTTATTTTTGTCATGGACACGGGCAATATGCAGAATGAGGGCTCTCGAAGACATGAAGTGTAATTTTGTCACACGACAGGTGGGATCTCCGAAAGCAGTAAAACCTAGTTTGAATAGGTTCCAATCTGAATAGAACGGATTCTTGCGGTTAGTCCGCCCCTCCAAGGGGGTTGCTGACTGTCCACAGTTCAGAGGGGGGAAGAGACTTGATCTGCTGCGCTTTTGGGAAAATCTTCTGTTGGGAGGAAGACACTTTTAAAATAGATAAGGGTTCTGAGGCCGCTCGCTTTTCGAATCGCTTTAGAAAGAAGACCGAACCACTCAGAGGGTTAAAAAATAACTTTTTTCTTTTGGACAACTAAATGGTCATAAACCGTTTTGTCTTTTTAAAAGCTTAAATTTAATTTTTTTTTCCTCGTAAAACCTTTCGAAGTGTAAATTCATGTGCGAAAGACAAATACTCCCAAATATTTTCCCGGACTTACTTTTAAATTGAAGATTTATATCAAATTTGACTCATCCGAAACTTTTTCATATTATTTCACTATACAATTACAAATTACTTTTATTTATCATTCCTGATAAGTTTAATTTATCAAACACTAAAAAAATACCGAATTTAAGAGTTCTTTGAGATCAGTTTACATAGGACATTAACCTAATTGTAATATAAAAGAGCGAATTATTTAATAGATCAGATTATTTAATCAACATTAATATAATTTTCATTTTTATGCATTTATTAAAATATCAATTGTATATTATCTGAAAAATTGACAAGAATCAAAATTATACATTAATTCTCATAATTAAATTATTTAATTTTTTAAGTACTTCATGCTTGTCGAACGCTGTACAAAGCGACAAAGATTAAAATTATATAGAAAAAATGCGTATTGCCTCGAAAGAAGAAGATTTATGACATTATAAAGTCATAAATTAAGGTTTTATTTAGTACTTCTTGTTTATTACTTATAGAAAGATCTTTATTATTTAACAAACTGTTTCAGAAGTTCAAAACATTTGAAATCTGCAATAGCTTCTGATTCTTTTCAAGACAAAGAATTGCCGTTTCTTTATTTTCTTTAAAAAAAATTAAAACACAAAGAATTCAGAAATACCGAAATACAATTTCAGAGCATATTTTTAAGATAACAAATATTCAAATATTTATCGTCAAAAAATACAATCAGTGTTTGTAAATATAAAATTTAAACAGGCAATTAATTTCATGTTACTTTTGCTTGAAACTTTTATTAAGGATATTAATTGGGATATGATTTTACAGAAATATTTCAGATGCGATGTTAGAAACCAAATTACACTTTTAGGCTCTCAACCTCATTTTCATTTATTTAAATATACGTAAATAATGCAGTAATAAATATTTACAAAATTTGCAAGAATAAAAAAGAGAGTAGAACACTCATTAAAAAAATTTACTTCTTTCTGTTGAGTATGTAGAATATAAACTAATTTGAAGAGAGAACTTTTCATATTTCAAACACATAATTTTAAAATTAAAAGAATAATCTAGATTTGAATGTTATTTAATTAAAGCTATGAATATAAATTTGAGCTTCAACACCTGAAAATATTTTATGAATTTGTTTCATTTGCAGCGGCATAAATGTAGCAGATTTATTTATTATCTTGCATACCGAAATGAAGCATTATCTAATTTATATCAAAAATGGTTGACCTGAGATTAGCACTTTCTTTGAAAGTAGTCTATAAGTAATCCCGAAAGTAGTAAATTTTTTTTCTGTAAATAATTTTCCCTTTAACATTTCGGATTTCGGAACTGGCAGTTATCAATATTCTCAATGCACAGATCAGCAGATCTTCCAAAGGTGATAATTTACTTTCTGCCCAACACACACAGCAGCTTTACTATCTTAAAAGCGGATATTTAAAAAATGAAGATTCCACTATGAAGAGTTTCTGAGATCGCTTAAGATCGAAGCGCAGTGGGGGTCCAATTATTCTTGCCTACAACAGCCCATTTTTGTGAGCATGAAGGGAATGTTACAGCAGGGGTGGGGTGGTTGGGTAAATGACCACCCAGTTTGGGAAAGTCCAATTCATGTCGTATCCTCCCCAAAAAGCCCGGTTTTAAAGCGGCTAGAAGAAAAATGACGCATCGGGATTAAAAACTTAAAACACGATTAATAAACTGGAGGTAAAATTTGAAAAATAAATCTTTAGTAGATAAATAGATTATAATTAGAAGGAATTCTTAGACCAATTTTTCTCAAACATTAAAACAGCCGATAACCAAAAAAGCCTTGATATGCTGTCCATTGACTGCCAGCTTTGAGAACTGAGCAATAATTCTCCGAAACACAATTTCGGAACCTACACTTCAAATTTTGAAAAAGAAACATCGTGAAGTCGTTTGAATCGTTTTTAATGTCACGTTATCCAGCTCCCTAAAATATCCAAAATATTTCCCAACTTTCACATGTGTAGCTCGTTGCGTTTCTAAAATTTAATGTTTATATGACGTCGGATGGAGAGAAAAACAGCCGTAGACGGATTCCATCAAAAATTTGATCGAAATCTACAATTTTTACGTAAACACCAAATTCCAATTTCTGTCCGTCACCCAAAGCTAAGACAGAACAGATATTTTCCTGTTCACACATAAGACCACATCATCTGTTTGACAGTAGAAACTTAAAACTGTTAATATAAGGACATAACACTACAGCATACCCCCGAACTCGGAGCCAGTGCGGCTCCCTGTCGGTTGGTTGGGTATGCGTGAAAATTTATTGAAAAAGCCAGAGCAAAAAAAAAAATCAATTTCTATATAAAGATACAAAAAAAACAGGACATTTAGAACAAAAGAATATAATATTTTTTAAAGTTAAGTGTTTCAGGTCCTTGTGTTGTTGAATTTGAGAGGGTAGTGCCCTATGTATGGAAGAAGAGACAATATGAGTACATAGGGTTAATTGGGTCTGTGGCTAGTTGTCGCCATCTTTTGGAAATAAGAGTGTTTCGTTTTCCTCGATGAAGTGGATGAGTTTTCTGATTTTCGCCCTAGAATTGTTGTTATTCATAGCTCTTTTCCACCAAAGTGGTTCTAGGTCAGCTGACGGTTTTGTTAGGTGGTATGACGTTGTAAACATACGTTGTAAACATGTTGTACCATAGTGTAAGGGATTTTCCAGGTTTCCGAAGCCACAGGAATCGGTGCTTCTTATGATGAATCTTTTAAGATATGTCAGAAATGGGCAGTGGCACGTGACGAACATTATATCTGGCCTTTGCAATGGAATAGGAGTTGTCTTGACTTTAGGTAAAACGTTGTGAACACCCCTGCCTGTTTCTACATTGTCCCATTCTTTTTGCCAGCGGATGCTGGACTCTTTTTGTAGCAGATTCTTGATATGGTTTCTTGGCGCTGGGATGTATGTGGGGATTCCCTCCTGTGTTGCCTTCTTAGCTAGTACGTCCGCCGCTTCATTACAGCTGTATCCGACGTGAGCCCTAATCCATCCAAGTTTAATGTTTGTTGATTTCAGTAATATTTCCTGTGTTCGTTGTTCAATAGGGCTCTTGGTATCAATTCAAGCAATTGAATGGAGGCTGTCTGATCATACCTTAATCTGTTGATTGGTCTTGCTTGCCCAAAGACGAGCCTCCTGTATAGCAAGAAGCTCTGCTTGGAAGACTGTGTTGAAGGGACTAAGTTGCGACATCCATTCGTATTTCGTTTTCTTCTTCGATGAAACAGAAGGCGCTGCCTGTTTTGTCTTCTATCTTTGAGCCGTCCGTGTAAATATTGAGACCGGGTACTGGAAGGAATTGCGTTTTTAGAGATATTCTGTCTCCTAGCTGAAAAATTGCTGGGTGAAATTTGGTGGATGTTGTCCGCCCTCATAGTTATTGGGGTTGAAGTTCATGTTGATGTAATTTTATGTTTTGCGCAGTCTGGCTGTTCTGACGTAGGCCGCTTCTTGTTCTGCTTTAATGTGGAGCGGTATGATCTCTTGTATGACCTGTAGTGCCGCTGTTTGCGTAGTGGAATATTCCCCTGTGATGTTAAGCAGAAACTTCCTCTAAATTGAATTCAATAGCCTGAATTGTCTGGCTGATAGTGGATAGGCCCATGCTGCAGCTCCGTGAAGAAACATCCGCTCTGCTACTGTTAAATACAGCCTTCTCCAAGGACAAACAAACTATGAACCCTTTAACGGATTTGGTTCAAAATTTGTTACAAATCTAAAAGTATGTTGATAAAACTATTTATTAAATTTCATGCATGTAAATCTTTGCGTTCTTGAATTCTCTTCTTCGCATGATAATGAACTTATCACTTTGTAAATGGATAAAAGCTGGAGACGTAGAAGTATTTCGTCCAAAATTCGATGGAAATCTGTAACTTTAGTTTTAAGACAAGAAACCAAATTTCTTCCGTCTGGTGTGATGAGATTTTGAGTAACCATGTTCACGGACATTTGAACGGACAAAAATATGGTAACCGGCAGTCGTCCAAGCTTTCACAGAAATCAGCAAATTTCATTAAACACTACTTGCCTAATTTTATCCTATCTAGTTTTTCGTGTTTCTGTGGTTACTATCCATCTGATTATAAAAATGGATTGTACTATGTCTGAATATTTTATATGAAAGGTAATGTTTAACAATATTTATGCGTTAGGTATAAATAGGAATTCTCCAAAATTTTATCAATAAAAAGTTATTTGAATGAATTTTTAGGATTGGAATTTAGTTTACTTGTATCTACGTAATATCTTTAGCCACTTGTGCATTTCATTGAAGGTTATTTGTTTTATCAGAGCTTTACCAAAAAGATACATTTTAAAAACCAAACAAAGAAAAATAGTCAGTATGCAATTCATTACTCAAGTTTTATTCTTAAGCAAATGGAGTGTTGCGTTTTTCATATTTTTACTGGCATGGGTTAAGAACAGTAACAAATGAAAAGAATTTGAAATAAATAGAATTTAAAAAATCAGAGAACGCAGAATTCAACGCTTTGTGTTCAAAAGAAATTACTGATTCACATTTGTGCTAGCAAATAAATGTGGCTCAATCGGAGAGTTACTGTATGAGGTATTAAACCCGAAGTGAATATTGGGCACGGAAGATATGTGCATCTAAAATAAGCGAAATAGAATGCTTGTCCATATAGATAATTTGATAATTGTTTAGCCCAAATGATAACATAGTGTCATTTATTTAGTTTTTATATTAACGAATTTTGAAAAAAATTAAATAAATATCTTTAAAGAAAAGGTTTTTAGATATAAAAATAATGTATATGGCCACAATAATTATGTCGTGCAACAGACATATGCGTCTGTAACACTAAACGTACAGCGAAAGCTCATTTGACCGATTTCCAATTGCAAGTTAAATGTATCAGTTCATGATGTATGATAATTCTTTTAGGTTGCCAAAATATCTGTAAATTGTTACATGCCTAATGGAAAAATTGTTCGAAACGCTCTGCAGGGAAGAGCATTAGACATTGAACTACCAACTTTCTACGTAGTTATTTCTTGGGCAGAACGATATAAGAAATGGTTTTTCAAAAATTTAATAGATTTTTAATTCAAAATATTCAAGATTTTAAGGTTTAGCACAGTCACACTAGAAATGGATCCGCAGGTATTTAAAAAATGTCTCGCGAACCTGGACAATCATAACTAGTTGTTCTGTGAACTTTCTTCTTGTTCTCAGTACTTGTGTGGAATAAAAATAAATAAATAAAAGATTAGCTCTTCATCGCAATTTTTCAGGTTTAGCCAATTTCATATATTTTTTTTCGAAAACGAATTATTTAAACAAATAGCTGTTCTTATGAGTATGCACGAAAAAACAATTTAAAGCCTTCTTTTTTTAAATATTAACACAATTACAATTAAATGTCTCTTTTATAAGTTTCAACAAAACTGTAATTAAATGTATGGTTTATGAGAATCAAACAAATAACGATAAAATATCATTTGCTATAACCGAAATTTTTGAAGTGATTATGAAATTAGCTTCGTTCCGCTAGAATCGTTGAAAGAATCTGAACATTAAAGGAAACGGAAACATTCAAATGATAACTATCTTGAAATGGAATCACAAATTAAAAATTCTTACCCATTCTTCGTTTTTATTGACTTCAAGGGGCATTTATGCCTAATGGAAGAAAATCGAATAATGTGTTTAGACGTCACTGCTTAACAAACGAATTTACAGACAATCGTATATCAAAATTTTTAGCGTTACTGGAATATTAATGCAATTTTTGTTGTAAACATTTTTTTATTAATATTTTCCCCACGGCAGTTGAACCCACTCCCCTATCCATTTAAATTACTAATAACACCAAAGGTGTTAATACAATCGCCCATTCCTTCGGTCGTTTTGTTTTGTGTATCATCATAGTTGTGGAACGTCAAACTTTTGTGCCGATACACGGCGCCCTATCTGTGCACCAAGAGAAAGCATTTATATTGCGAAAATCTCCTGGACATGTTTTTAAAAAAAAATCGGGAAAGGAGTCGCAGGTTGCTTGCTTGTTAATTCTAGGACTTATCAATCATATCTGGTTAGGCAAAACTGTAGTTTATGGTGAGGTCTTGCTTTCCGCCATTTTGACTTGACGCAACTCTGAGTGGTAGTCTTTTATTGGTTTGATGTAGATAGCCACACGAAATGACGTAAAAAAAGTCCGCATCGTAAACTACAGTT
The DNA here is from genome assembly GCA_013235015.1 of Araneus ventricosus. Lineage (NCBI taxonomy): Eukaryota > Metazoa > Arthropoda > Arachnida > Araneae > Araneidae > Araneus > Araneus ventricosus. The sequence goes on along the minus strand of BGPR01045901.1, from coordinate 3,075 downwards.
TTACCCTCTGCCAAAATTTGCCTAATTTGATATACCCTCAGGGCGGGTAATGCATCAACCATTCTAGCTCATAATGAACTGAGTGAAAACTCGATTACAAAATTCTGTCTTGACAAACAAGGAAAAAGTCAAGTTAAATAAAAATGCGTAAGAAAATCATACATATCTAATGTTTACATATCTTCGTCGATGAATATCCCATGATTTCCTTTTGGGAAAATCTGATATTAAAATAAACTAACAGTGCGTTTATTATTATCACTGCCTACCCAGAAGGTGTAAGGCACTGACCCGGACGGAGGGTGCATTTCAAAAAAGCACTAAATCAATTTTAAATCTATTTTAATTCATTATAATTTTAATACAATTAATATCGCCTCGAGTAAGAGCCACACGTTAATTTGCGGATCATCCTCGAGAAGGCATTGAACATTGTTTTAAATCATATAAACAGAGATATTCAATGCTTCATGGATCTGATAGTTTTAGACGTAGTAGAATACGACTACTTTTTGTTTAAAATGTTAGTGTTTCAAATATATTTTAACGAAACATGATTTATAGAACCTGGGGCCTCTATTAGCAGAAGATGCTCTACAACATTCTTAAGATATCTGTAGGATGTTACAAGGCATGCGAATATCGTAACAACATCAAGGAGATATCATAAAATATAGGTTGTTAATAAGGGCTGTACACAAATTTAGACTTCGTAATTATTTCAGCAGTTTTTTTATTGACTCAACCGATAAAATATAAGTTTTCTTACGGTATTTGATCATTTTTACAATTAGAAATATAAGTCTATCTGAAAGGTTTGAAATTGAGGTATTTGGCCACAATTAGAGCAGATACCCTGTCAATTGGCACGACAATTATATACAAATAACGGCATTATACTCCTAACTGGCACTCTCCTAGAAATTTGGAATGCATCAGAAAGAACGGGTCAAACGAAAGCCCCTTTACGACAAGCTTGGTAAATAGTGAAATCTGCGTTTGGCAATTCACCGAATATTTTCGATTCTCTCTTTTCGTTTCGAATGTGCATGACATTCTCTTAAAACTATAATATGATCTATTTTACATAAGTATAGGAGAAACATTTCTAAAATTTCTTGCCTGATAATTTCATTATCTGGCACATTTTTAATATTTCTTTTTAAAGCTTTTGTCCTTTCTTCTTGTATACAAATACACATAAAATGAAAGCAAAAACAAATCGTTGGACCCTTAGAAGAGCATCCCAATAGGCAGACATTCGCTTGTTAGACAGAAAGTTTCTGAAAATGAAACTGTAACCGTGAGATGACTGTGAAAAGAAATATCCTCTTTATTTGTACACTTTCAACGTTGCTATCTATTACAAACAGAGTAGTAATTCTCATTCATATATGAGACTCACGAGGAGAAAAATGTAACTCTCAGCTTTATACTTATCACTAGTTTTTAAAAGATTAACTTCCAGGCATTTTACAGGCAAGCTTTGAAAGGAGCGATTGCATTATGACTTATAAACGCTGTCCTTTAGAGAACTAAATCAAATTAATTAAAGTAGGTCCAACAAATTTTCTGTTCCGTAGAGTGTTTTTTTTTCAATTAAATAACTCATAAAATCGCTACTTCAAAAAAATTTTAGAAAATATTTATTTAAAATATGGAGGGATTATTTTTTTAAGGCTTTCGTATAGCAAAAAGAACTGAACCAGAAGCAACTGACAAGTTTTGTTCAACCGGGTCACCTACATACTTCAAGCCCTCAATCCCCCTGCCCCGAAAATAAGAAAAGAAATCCTTATTAGGTATGACAATCTCAGTTGCCTTAGAAAACAGTTTCAAAGCGGGAAAAACTGCCTGCGGATTTCAAATTAATTTTTAGCGCTTTCCAAAAGAACAGCGAGTTTTTAGAAAAGAAAACCTTACAGTAAAATCATGCATGTACTCAAGAGCTTAAATTTATAACATAAGTTCAACATATATTCAAGAAATTCTTGGTAGTGAAATTCGTCTTTGTTTGTTTCGTCGAAAAGATGCAAAAAATCGTCTAGGGCGAAGTTTTTATTGCCCCCTTTTAATTGAATATATTTTCCCAATGTTCGCTATACGAACATAAAATGTTGGAGAAAAAGTTTGCAAATATTTAAATTTTAAAAGATACAATTAAGCTTCTACAAATGTATCAACTATATATATTTTGTTGGGTTTAGTACTTTCATGAAAAAGGCCGAAGTCTTCATTGATTAATTATTCAAACTGATAGAATTTTAGATGTTCCGTTCTGTTGAACTTACATCTACTAGTTGACGATTTTACGATCCAAGTTTCTCAACTATTGCTACCATTGGGAGGCATAAAAACGAATCCCACTATAGGCGTCAATGGGTATGTCTTTCATCACGCCAAGTTGATCATTGTGCCCGCTAGGGTTTCCGTGTTTACTTTGATTGGCGCGAAACTGAGTTTCCTTCATCGTGTTTTGAAAACCTTCCATCTTTATTTACAATTAACAACTAAAAACAAATTATTTTCAACTTTAAGACAATCAAGAAGGAATTCATTCTACTTTAAGTCACACACATACACACAAAAAAAACCCTACAATGTAGAAATGTTTACATCCTTATAACAGATTGCATCTCTCGGTAGTCGTCGAAATAGAAAAACTTTACAAAGCATTTCTCGCCAAAAAAGCGAAACATCGCCAAATATTGGCATCGAAAACACTTCCCATAGGCGTCTATAGTGGGATTGGTTTTTATGCCATCGGGACATAATAGCAGGAAAACCAAAGGCTCTCACTCGCAAAGTGAATTGGTAATATCTACATTTAACCAGTTTCCCAGCTTCACACCATATCCCGTACTGAAGTCAGCTCTCCATTAGCTCACTCAAAAACATTTGCCGCTTGCTTAATTTTTGGACAGCTCCATCATTGACGTCAATACCGTCAAGGGTTGATTTTATTTTGATATCCTCCTCATTTTCTGGTGTTAAAATTGGCAGCAGATTTGATTTGGGAAAATTTGTCGATTTGCACTCTAATGATGTTTCCATAAATTGATGATTTGCAGTCGT
>BGPR01045900.1:0-12192 GCA_013235015.1 Araneus ventricosus | reverse complement strand
TTCAAACCACGCGTGGTTCCAACTTTGGTTTACTTGCGACGGAAGTTTATTTGACGTCTTTTATTATTCTAGTTTTCTCTACATGTATTAGGAGTATACGAGAAAGTTTAGGGGAGACCACTCCCGCTGGTTATTTAAAAAAAGTACATACTAATGAGCGGAATTTATAATCAATAAGAAGTTGGGTTGTGATGTAAAATGATGAGGATGCAATAACGAACCATTTTAATAGGGTATTTTTATAATTTCTTGCAGATGGAATAAATTTATTTCTTTAATTCGAAACCGCGTTTAATATCGGAGAGTTTCAGAATCTGTCCCAATATGACGTAATGCGCGGAAAGACCTTCTGCGCATCGCATTTGTGGATCTCCCCTGGGAAAATATGCCATTCAACAAATTAATCAAATATCCGGAAACACGATTCACTGAAGAATCTGAGACTCTAAAACAATCTTTCAAGAAAATATTGAAGAATCCGTATTTTATATCACAAATATATATAGAAATAGAAAATGATAATCTATGTAATAATAGACTGTCAACCAAATTAGTGACGAGAAAAAGTGAAATTTAGATGGATTCAGTATAGACTAACATTGTAGCATCAGTAAATCCACTACTGGATTTGCGCACAAGGCATCATTGTGTTTTTTAACAGGATAGAAAATCGATTCACACATCTAATTCAACAAAAAAAGAGAAGAATCAAAGTTTATCAGAATTAAAGTCATGAACTGAGTTGCGCTTCTTGCATTAAACTATGGAGTAGGGAAAGTATCATTAAGAGTATATGAAAATGGACGCCATAATTCCGTCAGTTAAGGAGTTTAAAACAACTATTGCACAAGCATGGTATGAGCCCAGAATGTGTGCAAAATTTAGTAATTTTAAAAGAAAATTTTGCAGTCATAAAATGTGATGGAAACGCTATTCGGTATTTGCAGTTGTATGTCGTTAAATTTATCTACAAAATAGTTTAATGCCTGTAAATAAGGGACATTCAATTTTAGGATTTATAAAAATAAATAACACTTTTTTTAAGTTTCCTACATCCTAAACGGTATTTCCTTAATTCTAAAATATATATTCTTATAAAGTTTATAAAAGCATACACATCACATATTTTATTAACTTTATTCTTAGTTTCTTTTTTCTGAATCTCATTTTAAGCTTTTGTCTTCCTTCTTGAGATAGGATTTGGTATAAATTTGTTGAAGTTTTATAATACGAAACTGTATTATTAAAGAATGTGAAAGCGTTTCTGATGGCAAATATTCATATCTCTTTTGATTTGAGAACGAATCATGGAACAGTAGAAAGTTCTGTAATATTTTTGTACTCCTGTTCTTAAGGTTCTCAAAAGATTTTGATATAGACTTTGGTAGCATTATGTTCAGGGTTATAATTTTTTAATGCACTTTCGATGATCTTCACTAAAAGGGATAACGAATCTTCCTTTAATATACTCGTCTTCCAAAATTTCCTTAGTGGTCATATCGAAAGCATTAAAATATCCGAAATTTCTGACACCAGTTAAATGACTACCTCAAAAATCATTCTTGATGCATTTTCAATGGTGGGATAGACTGCAGGAGTGCACTGGAGTTGAAATGCCGTTACGGCACTGTTTGCTTGTTTTTATAAGAAATAATATAGAATAAAAAATTGTGAAAATGTCCTAAAAGCAGCGCGATTTTTGCCACCTTGGTTTGAGTGTTCTGTTACTGCTTTTAGAGCGTCCCGGCACTGCTTATTTTGAGACTACCCCACTGACAGACTGAGACTTGAGCAATTAATTGAAATGACAGTTATACTCAAATAACCTGTCGTAGGTTATAGGGCAATTAACTCAAAGAAACTCCAATATGTGGGAGTTGTGTATTGTTGATGTTGAAAGAGTCAAAAGTATTACATTTCAACGGTTACCATGGAAGCGTAACCACCGCCTTTGCTACTTAACACAGTGTTGCTAATATATAATTTAGCCATATTAAATACTTTTTTATATTGTAGAGAAATATTAATATAGATTTTTTTTTCTAAAAAAGCCACCGCCCACTGAATAGTAGAGACCTGATTTCTTTAATTTACTTCTATTCCAAAGGTAATTTGGCCATTTTTCCCCTGGTTATTGGATTTTTTAAAAAAACCGGTTATAACCGGGGAAAAAATAATCGAAAAAACTGGTTTATCATAACAAAAAAGAAACGGTTTTCGATTTTAACCAGCAGGCTTTTTCCATCTCTAATGTCATCTTACTGCAAGGTTTCCTTATGCTGTGTTTCGACATCACGCGTCGCAAAGAATACTAAACTTTCCTTTGATTTGGAATATAAATTTCTCCTAAATTGGTTTAGATTGCTCTTTTAGTACTTTAACTAGCTATAAATCAAAATCAACGAATATTTTTCTAGATTGCTTATCAATGGATAATAAATTCGCGTCTGTCTCTTCCCGCCCGCCCACTCCTCAGCGTTCTATTGACGCACATTCCCTTAGTCATGAATCTCATGGGTTCAAAACAACATTTTTTCATAGAAATATAATTTTTCTTATCGTACCTCTCTACGGTTATCTTATCTTCTTCTTCCAGGACAATAACTATTAAATACTGATGATTTTTCATTCGGGTTCACTATTTGATTCGCATGCATATCAGGTAAAAAATTTGAATTTCCGAATCTAACTTTGAATTAATCGCAGCCAAAAGTTGCATCAACTTCGAATTATGTAGCGGTTACAAACTTTCAAGATTTTTGAGATTTTCCTCTATGTTTGGAACATACTCCATCCATCTAAATTTAATTTACTTACATCTAACTTCATAATCGATCTGGTCTCCATCCGGCAACATGGCGCCGAAGGATGTCGACGTAGATTTCAACCGGGAGGCAAAGGTAAAACTTTTTAACAAGCATCTAGACTCCATTCGACGAATCGTCTTAGTGCAATTTACTAGAGCTTACAGAAAAACATCCACTAATGTCCTGAAAGTTCTGGCTGGCATTCCCCCTTCACATTGTGGCCAGAGCTATGTTCCTCAATTTCCAGATTTCGGTGATGCGCTCCAGGGACAAATTACCAACTTTATAAGGACTTCTGAAATTCCACCCGAAAAAAATAATAGAGCTAACTGGTAAGATAAATGATAATACTTATGACGTGCACACGGTCGGATCCAGAATCAATAATGAAACTGGATTCTCCGTGTGCATCTTTGAAAACAACGAGCCATATAAAGATTTCTTATATCAACTGAATCCAACAAATTCTGTCTTTCAAGACGAACTGGCGGCGATTGTCTTTGCTGCCGAATGGGCCCTAGAGCATAATAAACTGGTGAATATTCATACTGGTAGTCAGTCCTCAATAGAAGCTATTAAGAGCGAAGAGCCCAAATCGGAGTTTGTTAATAAGATCTTAAAGAAAAGATCTATAGTTCTCTCCAAACGGTTAGTTATCTTGTCCTGGGTGAAAGCTCATGCCGGTAACCCAGGTACGACCGTCGGGCAAAATTGGTAACCACAATGGGGCAGTATTTAGATCTCCCCGCCCAGTGGCGGACTGGCCAGGTTGCCAGCTTGCCCGAGGGCAAGTGAGCCCTCTTAGCATAAGACAATTCGGGCCCCCAGGATATGTGTCGACTAAAGATCATAAAGACCATATTAAGAAATTCATTGTCTGAGGAGAACTTGGAATTCCTGTACGTTGCTATGAAAAGGAATTTCTAGATGATTTGGATATAGAGTACTTATTAACAGATTTGCACAGGCATCTAGTGAACTCAAATGTTTCCTGCGTTGCCATTAATGAAGTGGACCAAATGTAATACACTTCGGTACATTTGAGTTGTTAATCTTTGACAGTTAGAATTATTCTTTTAAAAAAAATTTTAAATTGGTAAATAGTTTGCACTTTATTTTCAGTTTGGCTAAAATATTCTCGATATAACAGTATAGTTCCAAAATTACAGTATGCTATACAACCACCAAAATTATTTAATATTTAATCATAAAATTACATTTATATTTGCTATTTATTACTTTCAATAATACATGTATACTGTATTTAGTAATATATATAATAGAGTTTTCAATTAGGAATACATTATATTAACTTATTGATTGATTTTAATTTATTATATTTGTAATAAATAATATCAAAAAATATATTTGAGATGGTGACGTAGATGTGATAGAAGCCCCCATTGTCTCATGGCAACCACTCTTTTCAGACCCAGTCCGCCATTGTCCCCGCCCCATATTCATATGTCAAATTAAAAATCAAACAATTTATAATTGACGAATGGAAAAATTACTGGAACCAACACAACTCAAGTTCTGTTATTAGAGCCAGGACATTCATGGACAAAAAATTTTAATCGTTAATAAATATTTCATATACTTTCTCAGTGAGCATGTCCTTTTCCGGTCTATTTACGTAGACTTATTTCATCTACTGATTTCCCCAAGTTGCTCCTGCCCAGCTAAAAATGAACTGTAGTTTTTCTGCAGAAGTGAAGTATTTTTTAAGTTTTTTTGCAGTCAACTGTAGATTTTCTGTAGAGCAATCTTGACTATAAAAATACTTCAGTTAATTTGCAGCTAATGTGATGTAATTTTGAAGTAATTTATTCCAAAAATACCATGAGATATTATCTGCAAAAATACTGTAGTTTGTGTGCAGTAATTTTACAATGATAAATTCCAAAAATAATGAGACTTTAAATCTGTAGTAATACTGCAGTAAATTTAAAGTTATTTTATAGCCATTAATTCAGAAGTACATTTTCTGAAGTATCTACAGAATAACTGCAGTAACTGTGAGGTAATTTTACAGGACTTATTTTATAGGAAGCTTGTGTGATATTTTCTGTAGTTTATTTGCAGTTTTAAAAAGTGATGTTAAAGATTTCATTTTTTGGTATTGTTGCATGACCCACTATTTTTCTCACTAAACTATAATTAATACTATTTTCAAGACTTAATTATTTAAGCACATGGGAAGGCCCCCCCCCCCCCAAACAAATATTGAAAGCAAGTAAATTTTAAAATTCAATACAAATACACATTTTAAAATCAATCAACATTGTTTATTGTTAATAAAATCTCAGACCCAACTTTATTACTGGCTGAACATGTAAAAAACAAACCCACTCATAAATATATATTAAGAGAGATCTAAATTAATTATAACAGCTAAATATGCTGCCCAATATAGAAAATCATGTTAGCAATAATTCAAAATACCAGGTTGTATAACGGGTGATTCAGATGAGATGCTTGAAATAAAAAATAAAAAAAATGTATATTTTTTTGGGATTTAACCAATAAAACTCTTATGGCTTAGCAATCTATTTTCTTTATTAAAACAGATTGAAAGTACAAGTAATTGATCTAGCACAGCCAAACCATAGGACAAGACAGCAAGGCACATGGCCTTGGGTAAAATTCTGAGAGGTGCCAAAAACAAAACAAAATAATTGCACTTATCTTTCAAACCACTATAAAATGGAAAGACACATGAATTCAATTCCTAACTGTGGCAAGCTAAAATCCATCAAAACTTACCTGCAATCTCCAATAGCTCAAGATTAGTTAACATCTTTGGCAATTAAATCTATAGAAAATGAACTTATGCTTTATGAACTTAAAACCCCATAAAGCAGATTGCGTTACAAAAAGCCAGGGGAGCAAAGAAATTTTTGCAATACTTTGAATCTCATTATCATCCAAGTAACTTGTCTGTTTTACAAGACAGGGTCTGTCTAATTTGATTCATGTTTTTTCTTTCAAAAACATAATAAAAATTAAAACAGTATGGAAATTCACACACACAAAAATCACACCACAAATGCAAATTTTATTTAAATGAACAGCAAAATATTTACATACATCATTATACATTTAGAATAAAAGAGGAAATAAAAAGTAAATTAAATTGTATTATTTATTAATTTGAAATAAGATTTATCAACAAATAAAAATGATCATCACTTTTATTGTACCTACACTAATCTGTTTTTAAAAAATCAATATTCTGCTACATTTATTGGTATGAAATATGTGACACTCTTTTCAGTCATAGGCAAAATCACATATTTATTTATCACATCAAAAGGTTTAAATGCTATTGTTTTGCTTTTACACTGAGCATCGTCATCTGATATAGACAAAATGTTCGAACAAAGAGATCCAACCTGAGGATAACACATCAAGAACTTAGTCGCTGGAATGTTCTCCCCTATAAAATACACTTCACCATTTAAAACTATAATGCGATGAGGGTCATGTGGTCAGGTGGGCGATGCAGATCATTATATATTTGACAGCACGCTCACCAAAGAATTCCACCTTAAAAGGCCTGCAGAGGAAAATAAGAAGATACGATTTAAAAATCTAATGCATAATAAAATGGCAATAAATAAATTAATGAAAGCGTATACTATTCAGCATTTGTGATTCATTGAAGGGCCCAGAGTGAAGTTGCTTTTAATTTTAAGATATCTTAACTCTTTTTTCTTAACACCATAGATTAGGAAAATTTAAATTCCCTGTTCCCGGTGTTAAGTTTTTAGCACTTTTTCAACGTAGTTAATTTTAGCTTATTATATTGTTTTTAGCTCAATCTTGTATTTATTAAAAATTTTTTGGTGTCCTGGGTTTTGTTGAGCTTTCAACCTTGAAGAATTCCAGTTGTAACCTTTGTTTCTATCCTTCTTATTTCTAAAATTCATCCATTTTATCCTTGTATATTTATTGTTGTTTGACTGACGTGGACTTTTGCGGATTTTATTGTTTTCTGGACTGGAGAGGGACAGAGGTAGGTTTGTTTTTAATGGCCCTTTTGTAAGACTTTTAATGATACCTTACAATTATTTTTATTTCACTTACTTCTTTATTTTTACTTCTTTTTGCTTGTTATTGTGTTGAGATTGTACTTGTGTTTTACTCATTTGGATACACTCTGGAGGCTCCTCTTCTTTAAGATTTTTAATGTTGGCTCCATATGTGGGGATTAAAATCAAAGAAAATTGAATTAATTTATGGTTCTCCTTAAGTGTGCTATCGATTGGTGGCGTATCTGATTGTTTTTTTTTTCTTTTCTTCTTTGTGTGTGTTTTGGTTTATTTAATTTACTTTTGTTCTCGCCCCTTTTTTGCAGTGTTTGTAATGTTCTGTGCTGTGTTTCTGATGCGTTTTTGTGTGTCATTTTGACTTCTTATATTTCTTATGTATTTCCCCACCGGTCTGCTTAAAGCCTGACACCCTGTCGGGTAGGTTGGACCGGTGTGGGTTTAAAAAAATGCTATGCATGATGTTTTTAAAAAAGTTTCTGGGAAAAAATCTGCTAATGTTAAGGATAAGGATGCATTTTTGAATCTTAAAACGGATATTTTGATATCGTATGTCGAGGCAGTTTCTCTCCTTGCTCCCGATGCATATTTGGAATCCAAACCTCCTGGTTCAATGCTGACGACGAAATTGTTTAGGCTAATACGATCAAATTTAGATGCTGTTCTTTAACTAAGATAAAGTAGTGCACGGACAACAAATTACACCTGAACATTGAAAAATGTGGTATTCTTAGTTATACTCGGAAAGCTCAGCCTTTGAATTGTGATTATAAAGTTAACAATCTTGTTTTATCTCGCTCAAATTCAGTCACGGGTCTTGGTATCATCTTTGACACGTAATTTGATTTTTTTCAACACATTGATGTCATAGTCTCCAAGGCATAACGTAGGCTTGGAATTCTTAAACGCAAAACTAGGGAATTCTCCAGTGAACTTGCCTTGAAGGTATTGTACTACACTCATGCCCGATCCAACCTGGAATATTGCAGTATTATCTGGGATCCTAATTACCGAAATAAAATTGAAAATATCGAGCAAATTCAAACTAACTTCTTGCGATACTCACTTTACAAAAAAAATGGATTTTACTTGCGGGATGTGTCTTCTTCACGTCTACTTGATATCTTTAATATAACTATTTTATGTTCCAGACGTGATCTTTTTTGAGTGCTCTTCTTTTAAAAAGTCATTAATGGTTCGATTGATTGCAGCGATACACTGAGCCCCATAGGTTTCGCTGTGCCTTCCAGATCTTTAAGAAACTAAAGTTCATTCCAAAATGTATTTTCAAGATTTAATTATGTGAACAGGTTCTCTTTCCACAAATTTTATAAAATTTTTAACAAGTTCTCTGATGAACTTGATATTTTTTATATGTCTCCTGGTGCTTTTAAATCGAATTGTTTACAACTTTTAAATACATTATCTGTTTTATTTTGCTTTTTTTACACTTGAATGTATTTAATTTTTAAGATTATTGTACGTTTTAATTTTCCGTGTTATTTTATATTCAACCGGGGTTTTTTTTGGAGGGGAGGATTCATAGATCTGTGTTCAATTCTTGTGCTCTGCAATTGATTGTTATACCTCGTTTGCATTTTTTTCTTCAAACTTTTAAACTCCTAATGCGTTTATGAGGACTTGGTGCTTGCGTTTGGCTTTCCAATCCTTGCTTTTTTGAATTGGTCTTTTGATTTAATGTTTTAAATTTTTAAAACATATTTTAATGTGTTTTTATGATATTAATATGACAGTATAAGACTTTTAGAATCCTAGTGCGTCTTTTAATGCTTTTCTGAATGCGTGTTATCGCTTTAAGGGGACATATAACTCTTAAACCTCGAAAAAATTAGGGGAAACTGTAAAATTCGATACATTATATCTCTGAAACGATGCAATTCACCAACTCATTTTTTTCAAGAAAAATATCTGTCGTTTCTCTTATAGTACACACATTTTCAAACTTTTATATTGGTATGTATTTTTTTGAGACAGTAATAAATATGGGAATAATTTTTGGACAAAATGAGATAGTCACCTTGCGCGCATGATTACGGATAAAATATTTGTCTAAACACAATATTTTGGTTATCTAAGTAATCCAAACAATCTGTTTAAGGAACTTAACCTCAATTTATCAACATTTAAATTTAATTTCTATTTTATATACCAATTTAAAATAAAAATGTTAAAATTTTAAACTTTTCTACCCCTTCCCCCCCCCAAAAAAAAAAAACTTCTTCGGAGAAAATGTGTGCAAAACTGTGGTTCAATTTGTAGAACATAATACAATACATATTCAGTAAAAATGTTATGTAAAAATATTGAATAGTTTTTGAAATATCGTGAGCGCAATATAGAGTCTGTTCAGTCTGTTCAAGAAACTGGACATCTATTTATTAACATTTAAATTTAAATTCTATTTTATATACCAATTTAAAATAAAAATATTAAAAATTGTTAAAATTTCAACTTTTCTAACCCCCAAAAAAAACTTTTGTGGAGAAAATATGTTCAAAACTGTGGTTCAGTTTGTAGAACATAGCACAATACATATTCAGTTAAATATTTACGTAAAAATATTCAATAGTTCTTGAGATATCGTGAGAGCAAAGTAACAAAAAACACATTTTGAGATATAGTGCTTTAAAGATATGGCCATATTCAACGTTTACTTTGATTAGCTGATACAATTTCCTTCATAACTTTCATAATTATAGGAATTTTTTAACACGGGTTGTTTTAAATTGTTCAGAAAAGACAGGGAAATAATATATTTTTTTTTCATAAAATCGAAAATTTTCGAGGTTTATTAGTCGCATGTCCCCTTAAATTATTTATGCGTTTGAAAATTTTTTATGATTTTGTGTTCTGAACTTTTATATTTTCTGTATTCAATTTTTTTCTAATGTGTTTTTTAATAACTTTATGATTCACTCATTATGGCTTCTGTTGTTTGTGTGTTTGTTGTTCATTGCAATCTGTAAATCTCTGTAGTGTGCTTTTATTTAAATAAATAAATAATTGTCCTATATATCTTTTTTGCGTGTCTAAAATTAGATACCCGATTTTTCAAAACATTAATGAATACATTACGTATTTTGTACAAAATGTACAGTAAAATAGAGAAATAAACTCATTTGTCTTATATTTCACATTTAACCTAATTATTTAAATATACCGTTGGTGCGTCGAGTTTTTGACACCAAATAGTCAGAAATTATTGTTGAAGAGAGTTGGCCGTTTCTTTCCAAACTTTATGTGCCGTATGGGACAATTGCTAATAATTTGTTCTATCAACTTTCCTTGTTTTTACGGTACATTGCTTTCGAGCCAAAAACACTTTGTAAGTTAAACTAGAAGAAGCTAATATCAGAAAAGCTTTCTTAGTTGTAACTAAATTTGTTCAAGAAATGAGGAAACGAAATAGATGATTTGTCATCCCATAATCAAATATGTTAAAAATTCCATAACAAACAGTGTTAACTGGGTTTACTCCAATTTATCTTTGCCCTTTCCTTGATTTGAGGGGAAAATGTAAATCAGTGCCACTAAAGTTGGACAGCGACCGTGCAATTCAGTAAATACTTGATATAATTGTCAAACAATTCGTACATAAGTGGAATTTAACAGATTTCAAACTCTGAATAAATTTGATGTTAATTTTTGTGTTTGAAACTGTAATCTCAGCGAACACTCGAGGTAATCATTATTTGCGAAAATGCAGCACAAACGTGAACTTAATCGGTCAAATGTTCAAATTTATAAGCATTAAATGAATATGAATTACTGTCTCTATATCGAAAATTAGATGTAGATACAATGGCGGCTCGTCTGCTCAGAAACAAGCAGTGCTGCAGCAGTTGTATATCCCTATGTTGTAGGAAGTTTTATGCTGATTATTTTGGTTAAAGATTGATGGTTTTTTATTTATAAGCAAAAAACTGGGGAATTATTTTTTTTCTTGTTTTTTCGCTATAACTTAAATTCCTATAAAAAAAGTTTAATGCTAAACCTCAAATTCGTAATCAGCAACTCAAAAAACATACAGGAGCAAAAAATTAGAACTGTTACAGAATTTGATTTAAAAAAACTACTTAACGACTGGACTACTGAGAGAAAGCGAAAAAAGGCCAAATGATGAAGTCGCGCCAAGCGAAAGATGCTCCAGTGGCAGCTCTCGGGGTTCTAATTTCAATGGGAGAAAGGGTTGCTTTTTTCCTCCGACTGATAGCTCCGAGTTCCACAATACGCGAAATTTCGATCCTACGAGAGGAAAAATATCTGCAGCTCTGGTCTGTCTCTCTTTTAATTCTTGATTTATTTTTCGTCTTCCTTTTACGTTTTTATTACTTTTTGCCATCTTTGATCATTGAACTCGTATCACTGAACTCGAAAATGGAAAAGTAAGCCAATTAGAATAAAAACGAATATACAAGCTTTTCAAATAATGTTAGGGGGACCGCAGCTCTGCAGCCCTAATGGAGGAGCCGCCACTGTGTAGATGGTCCAGTTTTTGGCACAGGATTCTAAAAAAATCTGAATATATGTGTCAGACTAATGCTCGAGAAAAAGGCTTCTACATGCAGTAAAACTTAGATTTACCATCGGTTTCTGTTATCCGTCATCGTCTAAGAAACAACTTTATCCTCTAACACATAATATTACATTACATTTCTGTACATTACTACTCTTATGTTAAAGTTTATATTAATCTCTTTTTGTAAAATTAAATACAATATGTACTCGTATGTATTATTTATTCCCTTTCATACGAATTTAATGGAAATTTTACTGTATTTTAGGTTTTATTACAATTTGCTAACATGACATTGCTATTTGATGAGAGACAAAATAATGGTAGAAATCAGGATGTTATTTCGATGGGTATAATGGGATTTGAATGTTGTGTATTTCTTTTTTTATTTCTCCTCATTAATTATTTTCAGTTCGAAAAAAGTTATTTATTTTCAAAATTTCCATATATACTTTATTTGATTTTATTTAATAATAAACTTTTAGAATTTTCAAGGATTTTCATTTCCGTAAATTTTAGTTAGTTTTGAAGCTATCGATATTTTGATTTTTTTAAAGTGTAAGATTAATTAGAATATTCTGAGTAATTATATAAAAAATTTAATATTAATTTCGTTAAAAAATTCATCATTCTGATGCGCCGGCGTTTGTTCTCTTCTTTGAAAACAAATTATGCATAATCTTTTTTCCCACATAACACTAATGAACTTTATATATGATATATATCTTTTTTATATTATTTTCATTTTAATTGCAATGTTTTTATATTTAATAGTTTTAAGTCTGATTCTTGATAG